>JAZBGX010002014.1:0-14925 GCA_037414775.1 Zonitis immaculata | reverse complement strand
TATATATATATTCATTTTGTTGTTTTGTCTATATGTAATAATAATATTTCCTTTACGTAAATTATAATATAATTTTCATTAGAGAATATAAATTTAGAAATTATAATTGTATATTCACCAATTATTTAGTTATAAGTTCTATAAACATTCAAGTCATAAATTTCAAAATCAACAACAGAGATGAGTGAAACTTATATATTATGTATATAAAACGAGTTAAGTGTTTATAATTCCGTTTTTCTTATTATTATTATTATTTTTTGGCTTCTTTTAAATCTCGTAAAATCTTTTTAACACCGTGTGTGTTCGTCGTTTTTCCATATAAACGAAAATATATATTGGAATATATTGACAAATTCCTTTCCGTTCGATTTATTCTTGTTACTAAATGAAACACACACACACAAAAAAAAAAGAAATTGTTGGAAGATTTGCATGTATAACCTCCCTTGTAACATCAATATTGAAAAAATATTTCAGATTCCACACAAATAAACGCATATGCAATTTTTAAAAAAAATGTTTTTAAAAAACATTGATAAATAATAAACGAGAGAGAGTATTAAAATATGTGCGGCGATGGTTTTATTTTATTATGATTTTTGTGTAGGCTTAGTTAGAGTTTATTTGATGGGCTCGGCTATTGCGACCCTTCTCATTATTATCTCATGTTGGCGTTTTGGGCGTGTAACATATTAATGTTCCAGGTCCAGATGGATGCAATCTATTCATCTACCATCTACCACAAGAATTCACCGATACAGATTTGGCATCAACGTTCCTACCATTCGGACCAGTTATATCAGCAAAGGTGTTTATAGACAAGCAAACTAATCTATCCAAGTGTTTCGGTTTTGTGTCATTCGACAATGCATCATCAGCACAACAAGCAATTGCTGCAATGAACGGATTCCAAATCGGCACAAAACGTCTTAAGGTGCAATTGAAACGGGCCAAAGATGCATCGAAGCCATATTAGCCAAAGAAATTATTTAACGAAAAAAAAAATAAACAAAAAAAAAAGAGACAAAAGCCAGTCGATTTAATTAATTAATTAATAACAAATTTTTTTATCGTACCAGTACCGTTTTCGAGCAGTACCCGTACACCACACAGCACAGTGCCAGTGTGTCCTTAACTCAGGATTTCATCTAGCTGCTATTTATATGAACTGTGAGATATTTTTACTAGTTAACCGCGACGGGTAATACCGTTGCTTGTAAATTAATTGAAAAAAAAAGAAATTATCTATAATTGATGAATGACGAGGATGTTCGGTAACCTCAAGTGTTATGTTTTTCTCTGGATAATTATTATTATTATTGTTTTTTTTTTTTTTGGTTTGATTTATTATTATTTTTTCGTTGTAGTTTTGTTTCGTGGCGTACGCGCGTAGACATCCTCTGTTGTTGTTTAGTTCTATCGTCTCTAGGCTATGTAAATGTTGAGTGATTTATTTTGTTTAGTTCTGAGTCTACCTTATTATATTATTATATCATTTATTTATATCAGCATGTATTTGATGAATTGTACCTTTATTTTCTATTGTTGATTAAACCAAAGTTAGACCAAATCAATTTGGACCAACTTGTCTTTCATCTTACATGCCTAATTCATGAAACCACCCTGAAAATATCCAAAATTTAACAATTAACAATCAAACAGATAAATATAAATATATATATATATAGATAATTATTGTATGAATATTAATTACAAAATTATCTATCGATAACAAAAAAATAATAATAAGTAAATGAAATAATAAATATATTAAAAGTCTGTTTGATTAATTTTTCTAGGCCATTTGAAATTATTGTTGTAGCATTTTATATCGCAGCTGTTTTCTAGTGCTCTAGTGCTGTAAATCACACACGTTTATAATACCACCTATTATATATTGTCTACCAGTACTATACTGTGTATTTTTGGCGCGGTCCAGCAAGTACTGTCGCGTGTGGCTTCTGTTTATGTCTACTAATGTACATGTCTTCATCTACAGTAAGTGGTACTCATCTAACTAACTATTTTTTTTTTTTTTAATAACTAACCTAATTAACAAATTGTGTTCTATGACCGAAACATCTTCGTAATATAATTGCTAATTATATTAATTGATTTCTTTAGTTCATGTTTAATATACAAGCAATTATTGAAAATTAATGACTAACAATAACTAATAATAAATAGACAATCACTTTTATTTTAATCAATTGATTAATCCAAATAATTTATCTTGACTATTATTTGAAACGGAAAACGGAAGTACATACGTTGAGATACAAAATACAAATATTAAATGTGTATACGTACACATATACCGCAAAATAATTTACAATATAGCAAAATCCTAACCGTTATTATTATGTTAAGGTTGAACAAGTTCCACTGGAATTAATATTGTATCTGTAACATTTACTATTTATACATAGGAAATGCATCACGACAATAACATTACATTCCCAATTCAATGATGGTACAGTTTATAAAATTACATATACACATATAACATGAAATATCAATACTTGACGAAACACGTTCCGCTATATAAGATTGCCACTGGTAAATTATTATTGAAGCACAAAATCAAATCTATACATTCAATTGAATTTCAAAATAATAAGATAATAATATAAACGTATATACTTTCCGTTGATTTTTTTTTTTCTTTAAATTTGTTTTAAATTACAACAAGATTTCTTATAATAGGTATGTTCATTTCGATTTAGTGGCAGAAATACGATGAAGTTCATTCAAACTAAACATTGTCCCTTTTTGATTACGATGAATCGATGGTATCGATATTCTACTGTGATTACTTTGTGGGACAATATGGACAGGTGACGGTTCATGAGATGAAGAAAGTGAAGCTGGACCAAACAGACTCTGAAACGAATGATTAGACTGAATTTAAGTACAAATTTTATGTATTTATTATTATTGATTCAAAAAAAAAATAAATGAATCTATTGAGAAATATTATCGTTTATTTTCCTTTTCAATTCATCAATTCGATTATATCGTTCATACTGAATTTGAAACTTGACAGACTTTCAAATTTTATTTGACATTCGTAAACTGAACAGATTATCAATATGAAAAATGAACCTTCAGTTAGTTTAGTATAACTGGTATATAACAGTCGAGAATACCCAAACAAAACTTATTTTCATGACAATTGTATATGCAAAATATTCAAATGACTCGAAATAAATAGCACGTTCTATTGGAGCAATGACAACGACTCGTCCTATATATAGATTGTCGTTTTAGTTCACTAATTACCGAATTTAAAATATAATACGTTTCCAATTCGGTCGCTATGCAAAGGTAAATCTCACTTACATAAGTTAAAATCTTATTTATTATTTGCAATTATTATGTTATAGTTTGAAATTGGATTTGGCAATCGAAATTATCAATTTCTTGCAATACACTGATTTTTAAAATCTAGTTAATCTGATTATAAAATAACATAGAACGGGCAATAGAAGCCTGCATACATTAACTTTGAATCTATACTAAAAACTTTGTGATAGAATCCTTTTAGTTTAAACATACAATGCAGAACGTGCTAAAGAACTAATTAACAAAATAATGAAGGTAGCTTAATCAACCTGTCAGACGAATTTCAACCATCAACTTATTATTGTTAGTCCATGTGAGGTAACAATCAACGTTCATATAGAACCTGATATAGTATCTATATATTTAGTTATATTATCATCATATCTATTCCAAGTTTCAACAAATTTTCATACCATTGAAATTCATTAAAATTATTTAAATGAATTCGTTTTATTTATATTTGTGAAGTTGGAACTTTAATAAAATTTAAATTTTAAAATAAAATAAACATAAATAGTGTTTTGACGAAATACAAATTCATACATATATGTATTGTATATTGAACATTCAGAAAAATAACGAAAATCTATAAATTTAATAACAAACCTTCTATTCAAACAACTCCTTAGTTAGTGAACAGATACATATATTCTATGAATTTATTTATAAATTTCAAAATCTTCTTCATATTTACATCAAAGGTATATAGTGAATTTTTCACTAAAAAGAATACTTAAATAATTTGCATTCCAAACGGGTCATCTTTATGAGAGAAAAAAAGTAGAAGAAAATGTCCAACAAAAATTGGCTTATCATTATATTCAAGACCTACCTACAATACGTAACTATATACAATCTAAATAACAGATATTATTTACAATCAAATAATATTGCCTTCCCTTCATTATAACAGATATTGCTTATAGGCAAATTACAATTCCTTATATTGTCTGACTCAGAATCGTGAAATTCTAATTTAAAATAAACCAACAATCAAAGGGGCGCATATCGATGATTGTGTAAACATTAAGCAATAAACATGATTATCAATCGTTTCAATCATTTATTTTTAGGAATTATATATAAATATGTGTATACCTATATATTTCGTTTAAAAAATAAGGCAAACAAATTTAAAATTCCAATGTTTCTTTACCCTACTTTCTAAAAGAAAATCTAATAAAAGGTGTTAACTTTCTTACAAATTAGCAGATTTCATATTATGTAAAAACAATTTAAACAAAATCCTAGACTCTGTCAATGTAATATTGATTTTAATTATTGTCAATTGTAACAATATAGAGTATCTTTAGTAGGGTACTTCATCTATTTAGTATGCATTTGATGTCGGTATCCTTTTAGTTAAGGGTTAAATTTTACCTGCTATCTGCCATAGTAAATGGAAAATATATCGATATGGGTCCATATATACATTAATATTACATATTGAACACGAAATGTCGCTTATATTTGTGTATTGAAATTGAGGTCATTGCGCGAACACTTCCATTTACATAACAATGAGGTTCCGATGAGACATTCTTTTAATACGAAAAACTCGTCTTTTATTTGAGAGTGCCATCGATCCATCGAAATCGGCTTATCAAATATGTATTGTATTTTATGCTAATCATTAAAATAAAGTGCCTCCTTTGTATATATTCAATATTATATGTAAGGATGTATCGAATTTTTTTTCTTCTATAGCCTATAGAATTATGAAAGAGAAACAGTAAATCAAATTCATGTTATTATTGTTTCCACTACATTCAAATTTAATAAAACCAAAATAAAAAATTTAATCATTTTCGAAAACTACCATTTCTAATCTAACCATCAATAATAATCGCTTACCACATAAATAACAATAATGCGACCATTTTCCAATAAACTCTATACCAAAAAATTGTACAACACATAAAAGTTATATAAAATTGGCAATAATTTAGGTTATATTGAAAAGCGAAAACTTGTATCATTCTAATTAGTAAATACAAACAAAAAAAATTCTATTCACATTCGCAAATTCAAATATTTATGTTTACTTTATCAAAATGATATTGAATACAATTTTAAATATCTCATTTACATGTATATGTATACATATTTATTTAATCATATTTCGTTTCTATAATTATATCTTTAAAGTTTCAGGTAATGGAGTTGGAACTTTTTAATTGTTCCAACCATCTAATTGTAAGTATTTGAGTTTCCAACTAATAGTCTTTTACGTCTCATTATAACTTGCGATTATAATTGTCTGTTTTCGATGATTCAACTAGAATATTTTACACCTTATGATTCAACGACAATAACTTTATACCTTCATTAAAATATCAAAATAATATTATTATTATTTCTCAATAACACATTTATTTATCAGTAAGTATTATCGGAAAATTGATTCTCGTTAACCTTATTCTCTTCTATATTAACAAGAAATTACGTAAAATATTTATTATATGAATTCTATCGCCAACATACAGCAATTCAAATGACGATCAATTAATTCAAGGTAATTGCTAGAAGAAATAGTTCTCCTTATTGAACAATATCTATATTTTTATCCAATAATCGATAGACTATTCGTCACTTTTATATTTCTGTAACTTTAACAATTTATGTTATTATGGAATCAATAAACATATTTTCTCAAATAACTACTACAATCATTTTGTACATTTATGATTATTTAACAATTTGATGAGAAATGAAAACATTTTCATGTTTTTGGATTTTTGCCAATGTCAATTGGCTGACTTTAAGAAAACATTCGTGAAAAGCAACAAGTTTTCATGATGGAAATCAGGTCTTCAATTACAAACTCAAACCGATCTGGTAAAAATTATAATAATAATACCTAATGGAATAAATATTTACAAGCATTAAAGTTCAATTAGGATTTTGATATTTCCAAAAATAGTTACATCAATTCATTAATAATATTCTAATTAATATTTCAGTAATTCAAATCGAATAAAATAATGGATGATAAAGGTATAGAAGAAGAAGAGAAAAAAAAACCTTCAAATATAAAGTAAAAGTTCTAATATTTGAGAAAATCAATTTTTTCGATAAACGATATTCCGAGAAATATTGAATAAAATATTAGGTTTCGACGTCGAAATCTATTTATTATTTATAAACTCGATTCGAATAAACTAAGGAATTATACATTTTGTATTACTTTGTATCAATTATTGAGGAAATTATTAAATTATTATAAACAAGAAAGAAATTGTGGAAGGAAGACAAAGTTTATAACCACAAACCAATAGAACAAATTTACAGACAATCACATATAAACGCAGAAATTACAGTGTGTTTTTTTTTAAACCAAATTTTACATAAAGTGATTTTATCAATGGTGTTGAAGAAGAAGAAAAATAGGCTCCTACATAATTTTCAATTATTTAAACATCATAGAACATTGTTTTTATACTTGTTAAGCAAACTTATTTAAAATTTTAAAATCTCCAAGCGAGCATTATAAATATGAGTATAATAAAAAAGCACTAACACACAATATATGTAAATTTTATGGATTTTCTATAGAAGGGGGACTCAGTCAATAGGCCATAGTTATAAATTTTTTTTCTTCAAAATACACATATAGTTGTAAAAAAATTTATAGGCATATAAGAATAACGAATAGAAAAAACATAAATATCCTAACTATATAAATATTTTGTTCAAAACAAACAGGAAATAATGGTTCACAAAACGATCATAAGTCACCAAACAATCAACATACCATTAGCCATATCAGTTTATGTTGCCCATTTTTATATATCAAGTATAGTATTGTTTAAAAGCATTATCATATCAATAACTTATGGAAAATTATTTCCACAAATAGACGACTATAGAAAGTTCACTCAACAAAAAAAATATTCTTATAATACATACCTACAACTTGCGTAATACTACCTGCATATTTTACATGCGTATGCTTATTTACTTATGTTTATGTATACATGACTGCATGTATTTACCTCTGTTTAAACGAACGTATGAATATGTTAACAATATAGAGGTATATATAAGGACAAACTATACATCACATAGAAATCGACTTATTAAAACTGAAAGTTAAGTATTTCGTGTGATTGTAAAATCCTCAATTATTATTACAACAATTATTGATCAATATGTGAAATAAATGAAACCTTGACTATATATAATTATTAATATAATGTTTAATTCAATTTGATAACTTACCCGTGGAGTGGTCCTTTTAGCAAATCCAGGATATAAAACTGGTGTTTTCTGTTGTTGTAAATCATGATAATCGCTTGATGTTCGCATTGAAGAATTTTCAAAGTTTTGATGACCACCATGTGATATTTGAGAAACTGGAGTACTTGTCATCAATGGATAAGTACCTTGACCTGTCGACTATTGTAATGAAATCATCAGTATTATATAATTTATAGTTCAATAAAAAGAAAAACAAAAAAACAATACTAACACGTAACATTGATTTTAACATTCTATTTTCAGCAGTCAATTTCTTATTAGCATACGAATAAGAGATATTTTCTTTTTTTGTATAATTATACTTTTTCAGTAAAGTTTGGAATAGAATATTGCGATGGTTCAATTGGAAACGGTAGATCTGGAAATGAAATATTACAATAAATAGTAAAGCTCTCTGAACTAATCACTTGGTATATAACAGTTTATTAGTTTATGGCAAAAAACCTCTGTATAGAATGATTTTTTCAACTGGAAAATAAAAGGACCACTACAAACGTGTACTTATGGTGTTCATCAACTTTAAATATATATGTAGATTATTTCTTTGTCAATAAATTAAAAGTTTTATAATTTCTGTGTATTGCTGTTATTTATTATAGTGGCTATTCAAATTTCTGCAACCATTATCAATTCTACAAATATATTCGAATAGAAGTTGAGAAAAAGGTCTCAGGTGTTCAACTAAACATTATTTCTATTGATTTATTGTTTACTTTAACTTACTTCCAAAGATTTGCCAAGTACTGTTTCCAAAGGCGTAAAATATTCCAATATATTAGGATCAACATCTTTGCTCAATGGTAATACAGTACATGATTTATTGCAATAGATACAAGTTTTTGTTTCACCTATAACAATAAGAAAAAATAATAACCTAGAAATTCAATTATTGATAACTTACGTATTGTATTGGCGCAACGGGAACAAAAAATATGTCCACATTCTGATAAACAGAATTTAACATTTGAAGAATGCCGCAACGAACAATGATTACAATGAATCCAATCTGACATTATTTCTTTTTAATCGATTTCGTAATAAAATGGTTTTTGATTAAGAAAGAAAATGGAATCATTTAAAATGGAGTAATTAAACAATTGTTGTCGAAAAATAAAACCAAAGCTAACTTGATTTATATTTAAAATATTTTAGTGACTTTTGTTTTATTATTGATTTTTTTAGTGGTTTTTTTTGTTGCATTGTTGGTGCCATGTAAGAATGGGCGTATAGGTTATGTTCGTCATAATTTTAATAACGAATTTTATCAATTTTGTTTTATTTTTTTCCAATATAAATTGATGAAAAATCAATATGGATTTGTTTGAATAATCAATTATGTTAGCTGTACATCAGGATGTTATCAATATTGTACAAGCTAAATTTCCATCTGTTGAAATTGTTAAATGTGTATCCTTGCAATTTGTGTTGTTTTTCTCAATTGAATCATCAATTATCAGGCACAATTTTTCCTTAATTCAATAAAAAAACAAATACAGGTACATTTGAATATATCATTGATTGATCAACCGTGGAATGATGATCATCGTATTTTAGCATTAGTCGAACATAATTCTACATATGCATTATTTGTTTTTATAACAGAAAAACGTAGACCTGTAAATATATCTGATTTGACTATAGAAATAGCAATACCAATCGATCAATATTTTTCTTGTGGTAAGACTTCACGAAATTTCCTATATATTTATTTCTATATTCAATTGTTGCTTAATTAATCATAGATACTGAACCAATTTATAATTGTCAAAGTCATATAATATTTATTGTTAATTTTAAAAAGAACAAATTACAATTCAAAATCGAAATTGGTAATGAAAGTTCCAGTTTCGCATCAGAAGTGATCCGTTCAAAAGAAAGTGCGTTTATTTTTATTTTGTTTTATTATCAACAACGTTGAAATTTATTTTTTTGTAGTGTCTTTATATAAACAGCCAGATTTTAATTGGCTTGATAAATATCCAGGAGCTACTATTGACGAAAATACAACGAAAAATCCAGAAATGACAGAGGTAAACATCAATTTTTATCAATTAAAACGAATTAAATAATTGCTTAAAATTGAAGGCAATAGATATAGCGATGCCTAGATTACGAATAGCTCAAGGACAAACAACATCAACAAATCGTGAATCAATTTTACGTTATCAATTGAAATTAAAAGAATCGGAATATACACAACAACAAGAATTTTGGTACACTTCTATTTATTAAGTTTTGTATTGGAGCAGATTAAAAATAAATAAATTGTAATTTTAGTATTTTTGTTGGTACATGGAATGTTAATGGTCAAGCACCATCGATTTCATTACGGCCATGGTTGAATTGCGATGAAGAACCACCAGATGTTTATGCAATCGGTTTACAAGAAATCGATTTAAGTAAAGAGGCATTTTTATTTAATGATACACCTAGAGAAGCTGAATGGCAGTTGGTTTCTCAATTATTATTTTAATTGGTTTTTTTCTTAATTTATGGTTTTTGTTTTTAGAAAATGCATTATGCAAAGCGTCCATTCTAAAGCCATGTATCATATGGTAGCTTTAACACGTCTTGTTGGTATGCAATTAATGGTTTTAGTTAATAGTAAACATTATCCTTTTGTTAAGAATGTTTCTGTTGATACTGTTGGAACTGGATTGTTAGGGAAAATGGTTAGTTTTATGATCAATTTTGTCCTCTCACCCATAATTTGTTTTTGTTTTTTCAGGGTAATAAAGGTGGTGTAGCTGTTCGTTTAGAATTACACAACACATCTTTATGTTTTGTAAATTGTCATTTGGCTGCTCATGTAGAAGAATTTGAACGACGCAATCAAGATTATAAAGATATTAATGCTAGAATTAATTTTAGAAGAAGTCCACAATCGATCAAACAACATGAGTATGGTTGAATTTCTTTAACAAAAAAACTAACGCACTATAAATAAACGCAAAAAAACCTTTGGTTAGATTTTCTCAATCAAATATTGATGAATTTTCTTTTATTTTCAGTCAAGTATATTGGTTGGGCGATTTGAATTACCGCATAACTGAATATAATACAGGTCAAGTGAAAAATTTATTAACAAGAGGCGACATAACAAAATTATTAAAAGCCGATCAATTAAATCAACAACGTGAACGTGGCAATGTATTATTGGTAATTGATATATTTTAATTTATGCATTTAAACAAAACAAAACAAAAAAAGTATAATTAATTATATATCTAAATTAGGATTACACAGAAGGTGATATAACATTCCCACCAACATATAAATATGATTTAAATACAGATGTATTTGATACAAGTGAAAAAGCACGACCACCAGCATGGACAGATCGTATATTATGGCGTGGCAATGGTATTTATTTGATGCAATATCGTAGTCATATGTATATACGTATAAGTGATCATAAGCCAGTTAGTGGATTATTTAAATCGGAAATTAGTGTTATTGATCAACAGAAATTTCGTAAAGTCCATGAAGATTTATTAAAGAAAATGGATAAATTAGAAAATGAATTTCTACCACAAGTTACTGTCGATCAAACTGAAGTTATATTCGATTTAATTAAATTCCGCGAATCGCAAACTAGAGAAATAATAATAGCTAATACAGGACAAGTACCTACAGAATTTGAATTTATCAAAAAACTAGATGAAACTAGTTATTGTAAAGAATGGTTAAGGATAACACCATATTGTGGTACAATTGATCCTGGTGAAAAATGTGATGTACGTTTAGAAGTGAATCTGGAATCGAATTTAGATAAAATCTATGATATTCTCGTATTGCATTTGAAAGATGGCAAAGATATGTTTATTACAGTTAGTGGTAATTGTCAACGATCTTGTTTCACTAGCAGTATATCAACATTATGTCGTACTAATGTACCAATAATGCATTTAAATGATGAACAATGGAACAAAGCTAATCAATTAGAATTACCAGTTTTATATTCAGTACCAAGGGAATTATGGTTATTAGTTGATCATTTATATCGACATGGTTTGAAAACTAAAGAATTATTCGAATCGAGTGCTTTACATGAGGAATTGATACGGATTAGAGATTGGTTAGATTTCGGATCTTTAGAATCGATTCGTATCCTTTCAATTCAATTATAATGAATTCCAATTGGTATCTATAATATTTTTCTTGATAATTTTTTTTCTAGCTGGAACAGTTCAAGCTGTTGCAGAATCTTTACTATTATTTTTATCTTATACAAAAGATCCAATAGTACCATTCACAATACATGATGCTTGTATTGCAGCAGCGAATAATTATCAAAATTGTCGAATGGTTTGTTCCGTTATCAGTTTGTTGAAGAAACCAACTAATTGTTTCGTTTGATTTACAGATAATTCAACAAAAAATGACCGATATACATCGAAATGTCTTCCTTTATATTTGTATGTTTCTGCAAGAATTATTAAAATATTCAAATGACAATGGTTATGATGCTAAAACATTATCGTCATTATTTGGAGATATTCTATTAAGAGATCCAATACGTAATTCTAGACCTCAAGCTAGTAGAGGCAAAGCAAATTTCATTTATAATTTCCTAGTGAATGATTTAAGTGCATCGATAATTCCCAACAAATAATTGTAAATATAATTTATTCTATTTAATTTCTAGAAAATATCACATTAATATTGCCAGTATTTTTGTATTAATTTTTCTTTTATTTTCTAATTAATTTATAAATAAATCCAAGAGCTACTTTGAACAAAATCCAGCTTTAAATCATACAATAAAATTGGCTTTTTTTCTATAAATAAATTTTGTTTAAACTGTATCGGAAGGCTTCCATTTTTCTTCATAATTATCCACAGTTAATGATTTACATCGTCTTAATTTAACATTAAACATTTCACCTTTCTCTTTGATATCGAGTATTTCAACACGTGCCACTGTTAAAAAATCCGGATTTGTTATACTTGTACCTTTAATAATATCGATTTCATCACCCACATTACATGTATGACTTTTCTTCAATATTTTCTGTCCATTAACACGTAATTTACTCTCATAAAATAATGTATCAATTTTGTTTCTAGCAATACCAAGGCCGGCTTTCAATAAACCATCAATACGTAATGATGTTACCGGTACTTGTAAAATTTTCGTATGTTTATCGATAACTTTATCATCCCAAGATTTCTCATTATCATCGTAACTATCAGTTTCTGTCGTTTCATGAGATTTTTGTGTTGTTTTCTTATTTTTACTTTTACATCGACAAATTTGTAGGTTAGGTTGGAGCTTTGGCGATTCAAATACAAATTTCGACGATTCTAACTTCAAAATAACACTAAAATAAGCACTGTGCTTAATTGAATTCAATTGATTTGGTTTTAAATTATGTGGAATTCTTATTTTACGTAAAATTGATAACATTTTTTCTTATTTCATTACATAACCTCAAAATTGAAACTAATTTGATAGCCATCTATTGAGTTTTTCCGGAACTAAAATAAAACCAAATTGAATTATTTCATTATGTATTTGATTTTCAGTTTTTCCATAAGCACATAATAAATTATTGAAAATTTTCCAACACATATTAAGATATTATAGTTCTATTATCAGTTTTTATAGGATAAAGTAAAAACTATTCCACAATAATAACGAAAAGACAATACAAGAATAGAATAGAAAAACAACAATATTCTTTGAACATCAAGATCGGATATTGATCAAATGTTGTTATCATTAGAAAGGGAGTATTTTATTTACAAATTACAATTGGAATAATGATTTTAATCATAATAATAATGAGACGAGTGTGACATTTATATAAAAATAAGTAATGGAGATAATAGGCAAAGAAAACTGATTGAGTTTCTACATTTTTAAATATTACAATTCAATGCCAGTCATGAAATTTGCTTATAAGACTAAATAAATATTAAGAGTTTAAGTACAAAATAAAATTACATAAAAATAAACTATATAATAATTAAAAAAAATAAAATCAAATTATTGCATTTGGTAACAAACAGTATTCGAATTTTATAGAAATGAGATTTCTTTCAATTATTATGTCTTTAAGACACGAAATTAACAAAGTATCTAGTAAATTATATTCTTTGGCTTTGATTTTGTTTTATTTTAATTCACAAGTTGGAAAAGAAACCGACACGTTTTGATAAGAGAGCTGCCTTGCAATAAATAAGCACCACAATATAATAATCGAGGTAAATGAATATCAAAACGTCTATATTGCAATCAAATAAAAATTCGAATTTTATAATAAACATGAATATTGCATGCTAAAACACCCTGTATATGATGTACTAAAAATAGTCTATGATTAAAAATAAAATATGTATAATATATAATAAAATTTCGCTTCATCATTTCCGATCTTGGATTTTTGTTTTGTTTTTGCTTTTCTAATTTGATAAAAACCAATCGGATTATTGTATTTTAAACATTATTATTATTATTTTATTTTATCGATTATACGTCACTATCTGGATCAGTTTCACTACGTGGCTGTCCAAAGTTTCTTGTAATACTTTCACTCATCGATCTAATATTAGCTAGATGTACATCGTTCGCAGGCACTGAAAAATAATTAAGTCTATCCAAATCAGGTACCGCATTTATATCATCATCAGTCCTATAACAATTATCATATTCGGAATCATAGAGAGCACTCAATGAATCTAATGACATCATAGCATCAGAATCGAATATACGTGATGATGCCCTTGATGACATACTTGTATTATCATCTAAATCATTCTCTTGATTATGGTCATTATAAGCTGAATTCACATCGCTCAAAGCTCCTAATGAAAATATAAATTATTTTATTATAAAAACAAAAACAAAAATAATTATACCTTCGGCATCGGTAAGTCCAGTTTCATTTAACATTGAAATATTCTCTAATGCTGGATCGTCGGTTGTATAACCGGTTGATTCACGATCATTTAACAACGGTTCAGAAGCACCACCATCTTCTTCTTCTTCTTCTTCTGACCATTCCGATTGACTACCACCACCGCCACCAGTATCATCACCAACACCAACACCACCACCATCAACAGTATCATCGTTTCTACATTGTTCAAATTTAGGAGTTTCACCACAACCATCAACACCACTAGCATTATTATCGACAATTTCTTGATTATTATCAATATTACACGTCTCTAAACTACGCAATTTCTCTTGAACTTTCTCCTCTAAAAGTCTCTTGACTTCCTCTTCCTGTAATCGCGACATATACAAAGGCTATAGCCGGATAAGCATATGAAAAGTGCCCCCGCTCTGAATAAATTATCCTTCGAGTA
>JAZBGX010002013.1:0-14936 GCA_037414775.1 Zonitis immaculata | reverse complement strand
AAAATCAATAATTAAGTATTCGAAATTATGTTAATTGAATCGAAATAAGGGTAAGCAACAACAGTTCGCATCATTAAAATTGTAAGACTTTTAATTTTCATGAATCGGCTATACAGGCTGGTCCGCCAGAGGCTTTCTTTTCCAGGTACAACTCTATAACTCTGGTTTTAGTGGAGGAAGTTAAAAACGCACTTGAGGATTCAAAGTGTGATATCTAGCCAACATTTTGGCACCACCGAGACACACACACACTGTATTTATTATTATGACTGGAAATTCTGAGACATATCGAAGACGTCAACTTCAAATGAATAAATAGATAATTAAAAATAGAATTAGAGAGAAAGTTATAACCCGACATTTAACATTCATGTATCAATCAATCAATCTTAAAATATTCCGATTATTTAATTTATAATCAATATTACGATAAATGATTCTTTAAAAAAGGAAAACTTTCACAGAACTACAATTTTTCTTTTTGATATATATATATATAAAAAAAAAAAACGAATAAATTAATATTCATAACAATATGTGTGTCCTATTAAAAATTGTAGAAAACTATTGATTGATTGATTTATTTATTTATAATAAAATATGCAATACACGTTCATTAACAACTATTATTTGATAATTATTTCTTTTGTTTTATAAATCCAAGGTAGGTGGTTTCTAACAATTTTAGGACGTTTTCTTATTATTGACTCATCTTTTTATCAGTATTATTATTATTATTATTACTACTATAGGTTGAATTAATTGATTTAATGTGTTATTTTGTTGACATTTCAAATTCAACAACCTCTATTGGTAAAATTGATTATTTGAAGAAAGAGAAAGAAATGAACCCATGAAACTGTGCTTTTTGATATTCGAAATTTGGAAATTTTCAGTTAATTAGTTAATTAAACAAAATTCATTACAATCAATCATTTCTAAATTCTAATCAATTTCGAATTAATTTTATTAGTTTTCCATAGTTCTAATAGAAATTTTTGAAATTCTCAAATAACCGGTCAGGTCATATTAATTAGTGTGCACTTTCTCAATTTTCTGAGAAAAATCTTGAATAGGATGGAAATCGTTATTTTTATGCTTAATTAGCAATAGTTTCATTTTAAAATAATTTAACCAATCTAAATCAATTCTCTTACTAAAATTATTATCACTAAATGAGACTAATGGAATTTCTTATTATTTATTCCAAACTATTTTTTTTTCTCTTTCTCACTGAAATAATATAATCAACAATAATTTTTAGTTTTATTTATATTCCGAGGCTATGTCCTACTAGTTGTAATCAAATGAATAAATCTGCAACAATAACAATGAGTTA
Organism: Zonitis immaculata; assembly: GCA_037414775.1. Lineage (NCBI taxonomy): Eukaryota > Metazoa > Arthropoda > Insecta > Coleoptera > Meloidae > Zonitis > Zonitis immaculata. The sequence goes on along the minus strand of JAZBGX010002013.1, from coordinate 13,597 downwards.
TTGTTGTTTTTTTTTTTTTTGGTAAAATGGAAATATAGGGACACAAGTTGTTATCAATTATTTCCATTTAATACACAAAGTTCATCATAATTTTTATTCACACACCACCAAGATTCTATGAGCTCTAAATCGTCCTAAAATTTTCAAACTTCAATTTGAAATTAGTTTTTCATTTCCTATAAATTCAGTTGAGACTTTCGTCAGTTTGAGAAAAATTTTATTTATTTTTTTGCAAGTTCAACTACAATAATAGCAAATGCTTTGAAAACACGATCAAGTTGGTGTGACATTAACTGTACAATGTTTATACAATTTAATTTTGATAAAAATGTCACGTTGAAAGGCCACAAATGAGAATTTACGAGATTTAACCGTAAAATTTTTACCATAAGGATGAAAACACTCGACAAATAGGCACAGAACTGAATTTGGTAAAATTCTACTGTCGCTGATATAATTAAATTGTTTGGGGAAACAGCCACTGTTGATAGTCATCGAAAATCAAAAGATAGAAATATCACACTTAAAATCTGTAAGAGAAAACAAAACAAAAGGGAGCTAACTACTGTTTGGAACAGCAAAACTGAGTTCAACGAGAATCCAAGGCATATTATTGCAGAAAGTGGATACACAAATCATAACATGGCTTTTATAAAGATAGCTGACTCTTTAGTTTATTTATTTTATTTGAATTCATATATAAGGTGACTTTAGACAAAGAAAAAACCTCGTATTACCAAAAAATAGAATGAAAATCGATTAGTTTGAGCGAAATCTAAACGTACATCGACCTATGGAAGATTGGTCAAGAGTAATATTTCCGGATGAATCGAAGTTCGGTAGAAACCGTAAAAGAAATTCAAGACACTCCATATAATGACTGTATTAGACGTACTGTAAAATTCCCGAAAGGCACATGATGGTTACTACGATATTGGGAAATTTCAGACAAAAGTCCCCTACCTAACATAAGGAAACTGTATCCTAATGGAAATTATTTCGTTCAACAGGCAAAATCAACAAAAAATTGATTTGAACGTAAAGATATGACTGTAGTGTCTTGATCCGCAAACATATTAATCAATTGAGCAAAAGTTGAGATGTAAAGTTCAGAATTCAAGAAAAAAACTGAAGAAGAATAGAGGTCAGTTGTTATTGAATTGTGTAAGTAAGCGAAACAAAGAGGATGTTAACCCGTACTAATTCAACAAAAGCGTTAATTGTCCGAATATTTATTATGATAATTTTTCTCAACATCCGTTTTTCATTTAGGGCTGTCAAAATTAGTCTGTAAACTTACAAAGCCAGTTCGAACATCTAGTTAAGGACTCGGGCAAACAATTTTTTCATGAAATATAGATGATTATAGTTTGAGAATTTCCGTAGGAAAATTCGCATTGATTGAGGTGGTATTTCTCAATTGATTAATTCATTTGGAAACAACTATTGTTGAATTTGTTAGATTTTGATGGAAATCCAACTATAAAATTGTAAAAATAAAAGCAATATTCCTTCCGGTATTTGTCTATTCACGCATATTTCCTACTTCCTCTTTGTTTTCGGATTTCAACACTCCAATAATTAATACAAGAAAAATTCAAGTTCCTCAATATTATTTAGAATTTTAACTAAATTCTACCTACGAGTTACGAGTTGAATTATAAACGCACTTTCCTACAGTTTTTCCTTCTAATATTTGAGTAAATATTGAAGTCTCCTACAAAAAATAAAATCAATTATATGTGCTATTTACATACGACCATGAAATTTCATTTATAAACACACACGTAATACATTACAATTTATGATAAATTATGTTATAAAATTGTTTGTTTTTTTCTCTCTACCTGTAAAAATCATTTCCAGTTACAATATCCCGAATACTATCTTCTGGGTCAACACGGTCATAATCCGGTACTGAACGTTTCACATATCTTGATGTTGATAAAACAATATCAGTATCTAAATAATCATTATCATGATTATCATTATAATTTGTTAATGTTGTTGTGGGTGTTGTTGTTGTATCTAATAAATTTTCTGAATGTCCATGATGTATTTCAGGTGATATTGGTGGTATATCGCTAGGATTTTGTAAAACTAATTCATCACTTTTACTTGTTTTTAAATCATTATATAATTGTTCACATGTACGATTTGAACGATATGTATCTAAAAATGAACGTGGAAATGTATCGCCTCTTTGTACAAGTAAATCAGTCATTTTTATTCGTTTGGCATTAACATTATTAACAAAATGAAAACAATACAGACCATCAATTTGACCGTATTACAATTCGCAACAATTTCGGCACTTATACGTTAATTATTCTAAATATTATTATTAATCTAGCTTTAAAATAGGCTAAATTCCATAAAATTTATATAAAAAGAACAATTATAATTAATTTTATATAAAAAAAATTCGATAGTTATAAAAATAACACCAAACCAAACAAGTAATCTTGTAAAACTAGACAGGTGAATCTAACAGCAATAATCAACGCACAACGTCACAGTTCTGTCTCTATCTAATATTAATAGTCCAAGATAATCCTTTTCTTTCTAAATAATTAGACACAGCATTCTTGTTATAGAGCCATCTATTATGCAATGTTCGAACCTAAAATACATGTTATTCGTTCAATCGCTAATTGTAGCTATGATTTCTAATTTAAAAGAAATAATTACTTGAATGATAAATAAATCATATTATTGGTTACGAATTTTAAAAAAAAGAAGAGTCATATTTCTAAATTATCAAACTGATTTGTTCTCTATACTGAAAAAAAATTGAGTTATATTTGTGTGTAGTTCACTATTATTTGTGGCGTCTTGCAGTTTCAAAACAGGTTTCTTCTTCTTCCAATTATTATTATTATTATTTTAATTTCAATTTCCAATAATTTCCCAAAAACAAATTATAGAAAATTTAATAAGAAAAGTACGCTTGTCTTATGATAAAATGAATAATATTGTAGTAAGTGAATAATTTTATAAGAATTTGTAATGTAACCTCACAAAATCCAATTTTTTTGATTCATTTGTTTTCGTTATTTTTTTAGGTTTTGATTCATCAACATTAGCCGAATTGGATTATTAACAACAATAATAAGTTAGACTATGACAATAAAACTAAGGAAGAGGAGAATTGGAGAATCAAAACAACCAAATAATAATGCCTTATCGTGTTGTATTTAATCAAAACTTCTACACAACAATTAATGATGGCGTTGTTCTTTATTATCATGATTTTTTCCATGTTTAGATTCAGTATGAGCTGAACCATGATGGCCACCATGTATCCAATTTGAAATACCACTCAATACACCACCACCACTAGCGCCAGAATTACCACTAGAAGAACCATTTACAGATTGTACAATAGTACCATTAGATGAACCATGTCCGATAATACCATCAATAATACCACCATGACTACTATTTTGAGAACCATGTCCAAATATACCGCCACTTCCATCAATATTGCCGGTTCCACTAATACCACCACTGATATTAATGTCAATATTTAAACTATTTTTCAACCAAATTTTTATCGAAGCAGCAATTTCAGCGGCACCATTACATTTAATTAAATCATCGAAATTATATTCACCATGACTGACTGTTCTTAAAGCATCCTCAATACTTTTAATTAAATCACCAACAATTGGTAATTTCTTTAATAATTTTGGTAAATCATTTAGAACTGGTAATAAATCGGATATTTTCAATTGATCTTTGATTGTACCAATAACATCAATTTCACCAGTTGCTGAATATTTCAATTTCAAATCGGGTATTAAACGACTGATAAATTGTAAACCAATTTGTGAATTTAAATTTTGTAAAATTAACAATACCAATTGTGGTATTGTTAATTGGATTTTAACTGATACACGTATAGCCCATAAAATGTTCAATATGACTTGGACTGGATTAACGTGGCCGCAACTGGTTAAAGCGTTTATCAATTCAGTTATTGAAATACCACCGATAGCTGTCGATTTTGGATCTAATAATTTTTGTAGGAAATGTTGTAATGTTGACCATTCGTCATCTGTATTGTATTTACTGATTTGTTCTTGGATTACTTTCAGAATTCGACCAACTAAAGTACGTATCGTTGTGAAATCGATACTTTTCGTTATACTGAAATGGAGGATTGTTTCAATTAAACTACCAATTGATAAATGATTTTGATAGACTTCAGCGATTTTATAGAGGACTTTGAAGAAACCGTTGATACCCTGAGAAATATCACCACCCAATGAAACAATAATTTTCAATATTTCAATAGGACTACTCAAGATATCTTTCAATATTTTGGCTAAATTGATTTGACTACCAATATCTTCCAATAAATTAATGAAAGCTTCAAGACCGGATTTGGCTTTCATTATCAATTCCAGACGCAATTTAACACCTTGTTCTAATAAGAATTTCAAGCCACCAGGTATTTTCGATAGTAAATTGTCGATACCATTCAAAACATTTATCAACCATATTAAATCACCATGGATTTTAATTTGAATTAATTTATCTAAATCTTTTGTTGCATCCTTTAAAATCGATTGTCCAATTTGAATTAATTGTTTTGTATATTTGACTAAGATTGTTATCGATATTTTGAATGATGCACGTAACGATTGGGCAATTTCGACGCCCAAAAATTGTAAAACCTGAGCGATATGATGTAGAGTTAAATCAGTTATTGTTTTCAAATTGAAACCGACACCAGATTTTTCAGCTTGTTTCCATATAATTTCTAAAGATTGTAAACGTTCGAAACATTTTACAAATGATTCTTTACCAACAGTCCATACACCATTTGGTAAATCGAAACCATTATTTGTTTTGATATTAACGATAACAACACCACCGGTAGTACCATTAAATACAGCACCAAGACTCAAATTAATATCAATAACAAATGCTACATTATGTTTCGTATTATATATACCAATTAATGTAGCATTTTGATTGATTAATATTTCTAAATCTTGATCACCATCAGGTGTATCCGGTAAACATTCCCATTCGCATTGTTGTTGACTATCATTGCTACCAGCACGATATTTCAAATGGGAGATTAATTGATGGTTGCGATTGTGATAACTATGAGCTTTATAATCATGATGAGCTTTTAAATAATCTTAAAAAAAAATAATATAATAATTAATTTTATTCCAATTGTATAGACTTACCATGGCCGAAAGTGGAGAAGAATAGGGCGCAAAATACGATGGCAATTCGTTGAATATTGTGCACCTTCATTGTTGGAGAAGTGTTGTTTGGAAAATTCGTAGGTTCGACTTTTTATACGGAAATTTTCACCTTCGAAATTATCATTTTCTTTTGAATAATTCCGTTCAACAAAATACTGGCATTCGAATTTTCCAAATTCCATGGTGGTTTTTTATCGAAAGAAAAATTCGATAATATTTGGAATTTGCTTGGCAAAAACAAAAATATTTGGTGAAGAACTCACTCGATTTTCCATTTAAAATCAACAAAACAATTGAACAATTAATCTGAAAATGGTGAAAAAAAAAACCGGTAATGTTGTGACTTGTGAAAATTCTAAGGAAAATCTTATTGTTATTATTGAATAATTCATTTATTTATTCATTTTTGCCACTATTTCAATTTGATTTTGGTCGTTTATAATTAATAATAATCCTATAATTATTAGAAATATTCCAGACCAACCTAATAAAGTTGTTATTTCACCAAAAATCATAAAACCAGCAATCGCCTAAAATTTAGCAAATATTATTGTAGATTCACAAATGAGAGAGCATGGGTGGAGCTAACTGTTTAAGCCCCACATACATCAATTATCTAACGCGTTGATGCTCAAACAGTTATCTCCGTCCATGCTCTATCTTCTTCTACAGTTAGGATCGGATTAGTATAAAAAATACCGATAATAGATAATTAGAAGTTGCACTTAAAACAGTAGGAATTAATGAACTTTCTGTTCCATGTAAAGCTTTAACAAATAAAGTCCAAACAGCAGCATTACATAAAATCATCAAACAAAACCACAATAGACGAACAAAAATTAAATCCTTGAAAAAAAAATCGAATTTTTCAATTTTAATTTATTATTATATAATTTGTCGGAAAAGTCATGACGTAGTTTTGCAACAGATGGCGCTATACGTATTTTTAGGTTAACAACATCGTCTCAATCGACACAAGTGCTATACATTTTGGAAGCTCTGTTGACGCTAATGAGGATAGATTGAGGGCACTGATTGCAGCAAGCCCACAGTCGACCACTTGGAACATTGCAAAGACTCTTGACGTTCATTATGCAACTATATTTACGATCACCTCAAGAAGCTAAATGACACACAAGTTCACTGACTTGCTAGAAAGTTGCTGTATCTTGGAAGGAAAGTTCTGTCCCAGCCTCCTCACTTCCGGGCCTTGCAACATCATATTACCGTTTACTTCGTTCTTTGCAAAATGACTTTGATGATAGAACTTCCGATTTTGATGAAATCATAAAACAGCATGTCACCTAGTTTTCCACTGGAAACGAGTATTTTTTCTACAAGCGTGGAATCATGGAATTTCCAGAAATATGGCAAAAACAACCAATACATTATTGATTGTCATAACTTTTCCGACGTAAAGGCTATAACTTTGTTCTACTAGATGGCGTACTTACCGCAAATATAGGCAACCCAACTAACTTGCCAAACAAACTGGCTGCCGATGCGCAACATCCTGATAGAATAGCATAATTCAGTTTCATTTTGAAAATTATAAAAAAAAACACCCGTATCAAATATTTCTTATCATAATTTATTCTATCCAATAAATCGCTTCTATTCTATTTCCGTTAAATCTAACTGAAAATAAATATTTTTCAAAAATTATTTAAATATAGAACCAATAATAATAATAATAAATTGTACCTGCTATTACTATTATTATCAATACGTAATCTAACAATTATAAGCGTCTTATCAATAATAATGCGATACTTTTGTTTATTTTATTTGATATTATTATTTGACATTTAGGTTATATCGTATCGATAAAGTTGTATCGATTTTCTAGATGAGACCTTATGCTAATGAACGAAATGTTTGATTAAAATTCTAATAAAAAAAGTATTATAAACATAAACTATTTGATTGATATTATTAGAATTGTTTGTAATGATTTGGAGATTGTTTTAGAATTTCTTGTGAAGGCGTGAGTTTATTTAACTGGTAGAACTAGATCAGGTGAAAGAAAACAAAATGTATGTAAATGTGTGTTTGTGTGTGTGTGTGAAATGCAGTGGAGCTTATCCGGAAACCGTTCATTCTGTTGTACACAAAAACCGTATGTGTGTACACCTGCAATATTTAATTATTAATTTATAATTAATAAATTAAAAATAATGTGAATATGTTTCCAAAATTCTATTATCATATATTCGTATTGTTCACGTGTAAATTTCCAGTGATAATCTAAAAATAAAACGTTGTTTATTTTAACCGTTTTTTTTGTTGTTGTTTAAGTAGTTGGAGAATTATTAAAAGCAAAAATCCTACCAATTATTAGAAGAGAGAAAGAATAAATATAATAAAATCACACAACAACAAAAACAAAAACAACGAGATAAAAATGTGATAGCCTGTTTAGAAAGGTGAGAATTTCCATGAACTTTTCATGAAAAATTTATATCTATAAATAATATAGATTACCAATAAATTATTATGATTATGTATTAAGAAATCGAATACCGGAAATTTACATATTTTTTTAAGAAATTAAAAAAAAAACATAGTTGGCATTGGATTTTTATTTATTCGCTAAATTCAGCCAACTTTGATTCAATTTGGAATAATTTAATTTATTTTTTATTTAAATCAAATTTATCTAATCTAATTAGAAAATTATCATTGTATCTATAAATGGATGTAAATTTTATTGTAACGATCAATTATCTTTATTAATTCACACTTTCAATTTATTTATTATTTTTTTTAACAGTTTCGTGTGAATTCAATGAATTTTCGTAATAACTTATTCAATTATTATTTAAATATTTATGTTGTACTTATATATATTTAGAAAAATGACGTTATTTTATGTTAAATAACTAAATGGAAGAGAGAAAGGTGTTTTGTTATTATTACTACATAATGTTTTAATGGAAAGATATCCAACAGGCAGGCAGCATGAATGTTTGGTCGATTTTCTAAAAATGAGTAACTACAATAAACAAAACACTATATTATAATTAAACAATAGGAAGAATGTAGAAACATTTCTAGAATAATAAAATTAATTAAAAAAAAAAGATGAGATAATCTATGAAATATTACAATATAATCATAGATTAATCGATAGTAAAATATAAACTCTATTCACTTACCTAATGGAATTTAAATAAAGTTTTTATACGTTCAGATTATTAGTCTGAATCAAAGAAAATTTGCATGGAAATTTATGGAATAATAAAGGAAAATTCTGTTATCTATTAATACAATTAATTATTATTATAAAAATTATTATCTTAATCCAATTTAAGCGCCAATAATACAGAGTGGCTCGATACGAAGTTACTCAATAAATAGAAATCGTAGGGCGGCAGATCGTGTAATCTGGAAAGAAACTGTACATTTTTGCCTGAAAATTCCATGGACTCATGACATTGAAAAACGTAAAGTATGCTGATAAGCTGCATTACTATATAATGGATGCAAAGATTCTATTACATACACTCCAGAAATTACAGTATTATTAACGAAAATGAGACCGCAACAATCCATCGGACTGTAACTGCACACCAAAATGCAGTGGAAATCTCAAAACGTTTCCTGGAATTGTCTGTTGATAAATAACGAGCGTCTTAAGAATTTACGTATCCGCTAAAGTGACAGTATGTAATAAACATTTGTACGCTTGCACAAGCAATTTCTTCAAAATAGGCTGGAATGATGTCCGCTTGATGCTTAGTCCAGTTGATTTCTGTGGAATTCTTAGCATAGTCTCTTGTTGTTGCCGTTGAAGAAAATCAAGTATTCCTTTGTTTACTATCGGATGACATTTGCTTTATTATGGCAAAATATTATGAGGTTATGTTATGTATCCATATAAAAAATAAACGACGCATTCAATGTATAGTTGAAATGTTAAAAAAACAATATGATTGCGATGCATTGAGAGAACCAATTCGAACGAACCCTCCTCTGACAACAAAAATATATGTACGACACTCTTATGAGCGGATTTTGTTATTGGATCTTCCAGTAGCACTGGATAAACGCTTTTGTTCGCACTGATTTCAGCAACATAATGAATTAACACTTATGCTTAATTGGAAATTGTAACTATATTGTTGAGAGGCTGTGGTCGAACAGCTTATTCAGTACTCAAGTTACCGTTGAATATTTAGATCAATGAAACTCCTACGTGCACGTACATAGCCAAAGCTTTGCAACGAAGCAAATTGATCGTTTCGGATGAATGGCGCTTCAAAAGTCTTTGAAGGCAATGGACTGAATGAAATTACCAATATCAAAACAATGATTACATCATACCATACATCGCAAGGATTCTGGCAGACATGCCATTTGACTTCCAACAGTTGCACAAAAGCAAATGACAAGTGTAGTCACTAAGTTGCTTGCAGCATTAAATTTGAAAATCCATGCTTCTAGTATGGTCCATCGTATGTCGTCTGTTCTCGAAAAATGTCATGGAGCCACAAACAATAAAGCATTGCAATGAACGTTATGGTAAATCTATCGAAACAAAACGTCCCCAACATTTACCGATAGAATTCCTCTTCTAATTCCATTTAATAGATCAATGATTACCTAGAAATACATTTTTTCTCCCATCTAGACTTGATTTACATGCTATTTACACAATTCCAATAGCTTTTTATAAATTTTCGAAATTTGGATAGGACAGTGTTTGTGGGTTCAGCTAGTTTCATATAAATTTTAATTATTTTGTAAATTGATTGATAATTATGCGACATAACCTCACAAATTATCTTTAAAAAAAAACAAAAACATTATTTCTTAATAGAATTTCGACAAATTGATAAGATAAATAAAATCGACAGGTATTTTTAGTACAAAAATCTAATATTATTAATGTTATAATTGAATCTATCAATAATATAATTGTTAAAATATTATTTAGTTGCTTATTGTGAAATATGAACACGCGTACTTGTAAGTCAAATATTATCAACTATATAAAACCAATTGTGTTTTTTTTTTGATTATTTTTTAATTAATTAATTGATGAATTGATTAAAAAAAACACAGATAATATCTGGATTTATTTGATAAGATTATTTGCTAATAAAAATACTAATTTTGAACTTTAATTTTCTAGGATTGGATTCTTAATTTTTGGTTTTAATTTGTGTTAAATCAATTGATTTGATATAATGGAGCATTCGGAATTGATACAAGAAATGCCACATATTGAACAGATGCCAACACAAGATCGTTTATTATTGGCACGTAAACGACGTAATCAACAATTGAAAATATGGATGCAAAAAGAAAAAGAATATTCACGTAGTAATAAAACATTAAAACAACATTTCCATATACAACAACAACATCAACAACAGCAACAAAAATCAAATAAACGTCGAATTTGTTTTAATGATAGTGTTGTTTTATTAGAAGCAGCTGCTAGAAATGATATCGACGAAGGTATGATTAATCGATGATAATAATCAAGAGTTTGGATGGATCATTTCTGTTTTTTTTTTTAATTTTTCTAGTTAGGCGATTATTGTTGAAAGGCGTTAGTCCCGATTCATGCAATGAAGATGGTTTAACAGCATTACATCAATGTTGTATTGATGATAATGAAGCCATGTTATTATTATTATTAGAGTACAATGCTAATGTTAATGCTGAAGATAGTGAAAAATGGACACCATTACATGCGGCAGCTACATGTGGTCATTTGAAATTGGTAAAAATATTAATAGGACGCGGTGCAAATTTATTAGCTGTTAATGCTGATGGTAATATGCCATATGATATATGTGAAGATGAACAAGCATTAGATTATATTGAAAGTGAAATGGCTAAACGTGGTGTAACACAACAAATGATTGATGAAACACGTGCATATATTGAACGGGAAATGTTGAATGATTTAAAACGACGTGCAAATAATGGTGAAGATTTAGAAATTTATGATAATCAAGGTGCTACACCGGTAATTTTTAATTTCTTATCAAAAATACCATTTTCTATTGTTTGATTATTATTATTTTTTCAGTTACATATTGCTGCAGCTAATGGTTATTTAAGTGTTGTTGAATTCCTTCTAGACCAGAATGTACGTACCGATGTTAAGGATCGTGATGAATGGCAACCATCACATGCGGCAGCTTGTTGGGGTCATGTAATAATTTGTATCAATTTATTTTTCTCTTCAATTCACTATTATTATTGTTATTTCTAGTTGGAAGTCTTAGAATTGTTAGCTCAAGCCGGTGCTGATTTAAATGCAAAAAATAAACATGACGAAACACCATCCGATATATGTGAAGATCCAGAAATTAAAGAACGTATATTAGAATTACGTACAGAACAAGAAATTAAACGACAAAATGAAGCTAAAAAGAAAGTTAGACGTAGTCGTAGTAATACACGTACACAATCTGTACGTAGAACATCATTAAGGGATAAAGGTTTAACAGCTAGAAGGGATGCTGTTGAAGAGGCACGATTTCGATTACAAATCGAAAATAAGGTAATAGATTATATTGAATTGATTATTATAAAGTCATTTGTTCTGTCACGTATTTTAACAATTATTATTATAAAACAAATGAATGTTGAGACTTTTCAGAGGATATTAATTTATTTCCCAAACAAAATAATTTTGTAAAATTTCTCAATAGGATTCATAGAAATAAGGCATATTTTTAATATTGACTGCGACTTTTATTGGATTTATATATTTTTTATAGAGTATTGTTTGTATTTTTCTTGGAAAATTGGCACTCTAACCTCAACAAATAATGAAACAAAATAAATGAAAATTTCGAGAAAATTACAATAGCCGATTATTTAATGTTATAACTTATAAGTATTATCGTTTTTCTGAAATGTCTTTATTTTTTTCCCCGTTATTTTTATATAAATTTGTTTGGTTTTTTCAAAAAATTCAATATCTAACCTCAAAAAGGATTTTCTAAAATTCAATAAATATTAGGCGATATTTTGCAAATATAATCAATAAATTAACGATTATGTACACATTTTGATTGTAAATTTCATATATTTCAGTGTGAAATTCGACAAAGTCACAGAAAAATTCAATGATTATACAATAAAATGTGATTTCACTATATACATAAAAATCATACAAGTGTAACTTGTAATAATTAATGCGATAATAATTTTTGTTTGATTGTATTTTTAACAGAAATGTGTATAATTGCCTTTCAAGTTAGAAATCTGGGATATTATTGATTGTAATTATTTCCTTATCGTTGATTATATGGGATAGAAATTACACATATGAAAGTTTTTGTGTTTATTTTTTCATCTTTATTATTATTTTTATAATTTAATTTATTTTTTCTGGTTTAATTAATCAAAATAAAAAGCTAACTTTATATTAGTTAGTTCACAATTTTGTTTAATATCGTTTGATTGTGTGGTATTTTTTCTTCTAATAAATTTCCGGTTATAAAAATATGGTTTAAAACAATGAAAAAAAAGAACAATCAAGTGATTTTGTTATCATATAAAGTTAACGTTCTTTTTCTTATCATTATTTTATAATTATTAAGAATTGAATAATCTATAAGAGATATTTTTATTTTAGGGTTTGGACAATTTGGATTCAGCAATAATAAATTCAAATAATGTTAATAATTTACGATCATTCAATTCAACGACAAATAATATAAATAATGATATGGATGATGATAATGATTATGATGAATTAATTAATGATACATCATTTGATACAACAACAGCATTACAAGTTTATGAAAATCGTAAAGCACCAGATGGTAAAGATAATGATTCAATATTAGAAAATCATTTAATTGATCCAATAACAACAGCAACAACAACAATGTCAACAATAACAACAGCATCACAACCAACAACACCGACAACAAAAGAAAATTCCTATACAACTGATGTTAATGGTAAAGTTACTGTACATGTTGTTGTTACAATAAATGGTAATGGTACATTAGCTGATTTGAAAAAACAACGTATGCAAATACGTAATAGTAATACAGATGTAAATAGTATAACATCGCCAATTGGTAGTATTAGTGATAATGAATCGAATTTAAGTCCAACAACAACAACAACAACAACAATGGATATTGCACGTTTTACTGGTGAAACAACTGAAGAAAATGTTGGATATAAACAATCGAAACGTTGTTGTGTTTTACAATAAACGAAATTATATGTATATAGACTGAAATTTAAAAAAAATATTTATATATACCGGGTGACAATGGAAACAGGCTACAGGCTCTCAAGTCCCAAAAAACCAGTTAGTCAGAATTTGAGGGTGAAACAAATGAATATCATTGTACTAATTAACGAACGACTGATAATGACCA
>JAZBGX010002011.1:0-14942 GCA_037414775.1 Zonitis immaculata | reverse complement strand
CCCTTTGAAGTTTAACATGAATTTTAGAGAAAATACGACCCTTTCAGATTAATTCCCAATTTTGTGTATTTTTACAATCTCGAATAGAATTTATTATAATTTCTACCGCTACAGTATCGACATCTAGCTGACCCTTGTTAGAAGCTCAAACGGAGCTTTATCGGTTTCTACAGCAACAAATATTAATCTAGAATTATTATCACAGAAATCTGCAAAGTAGATTAAAAATTTCCAGGAAAACTTTTTCAATTCATCACAACTTCAACTATTCCAGTAATCAATTTCACATATAGATTAATTATAGTACGTTTCACGCAGGAAGGTCCATCGCCAGAATTTGTGACGCCCCTACTAATCGACTGGTCGCTGCTATTAATTCGACTGAAGCAACTCTTGATCATTCTTATTTGTTAATAGAACATTTGAGTCACTTAAAATTGAGTGAACCAAAACAGCAGCTTATAAGCAACCATAATAGGGAAGCTTCTGCAGTCTAGTCTAGTAAGAAAAAATTATTGAAAAAAGTACGGGAAAACCGCAATATTTTTAAGGATTTTTTCCCTTCTTCACAATACTTGAATGATTTTATTAGAATTTGTCTTGTTGAATATACAACCACATTATTCTCTGTCTCTGTATTTACTCAAATTCTTTTATTTTCTTTGTTTGTTGAAATTCTCGAGTTTCCCGCATATAATAATTTATATTCCAGATCAAATTTTCGGGACTTGTATATTTTATAAACAGCAAAAAAATTCTTTTGAAAAAGTTATTTTATTGATCCAATTCGATTTATTTTATAATTCAGCGTATTAGCTTAAGGAGATTCGTTACATTTAAATAGTGTGAAAAATTATTAAGGAATAATTGCCCCCTCGATATTGAATATGTAGCAATCAGGGTGTTATGCAATTTAATAGAATATCATAAATTCAAATTGGCTATAGTTATGTCTGAATTTATGATAACATAAATTTTTAAATTGTATATATATACGTTTATACAGACTGTCACACTATAAAGTATCAAACAACAAAATAAATAATAATAATTGATTTCGTTTTATTGGAGAAACCTTCAATACTAGTCTACAATGGAACTGATGCATTATGGTTTGTTCCATTTGATCGAGTTTAGTATCGCAATTCGTTTCATAATCATTTAACTTTTTCCAGTGTAACACACTGTATATGTTTATACATATAGAAGTAATTTGCCTCAAGCTCAAGTTCATCACCATTTCCAGAGGGATTGTAATCGAATCATCATGGTACGTCGTGCAAAGGTGAAACCTATTTTAAAACCAACACCACTATTTACGCATTCCCATCAGGACTGTAGCTATTTAATTTTTTCAACATTTGGGCTTGTCTCACGTAATTTGTCTTTAAATTATATATAAAAGATAGTAAAAGAAAAATATAGAACGCCACAAAAAAATAATAATAAAAGAGTATACTATTATTATCCAATTTGCATCGAAAAATGGATCTGTTGATATTGGATTCGTTTATTGATTAGACTGGAAGTAACTCCATTTTATGTACATCTGTTTCGAGCTGCTTATTAAAACTAGATGCATGGAATCTATTTTACAGCTTTCATCAATAAAAATCTAACGATAACCGTGCAACTTCTGCTCAATGACGGTATTGAAACATTTATCACATCCTCAACATGTCGACATCATTCTTATATTTTCAATTTCCTTCAATTATAATTCATAAATTAATCGATAATCTGGTTATTGATAACGAAGATTCTCGTCAGTTCCATTATTCATAATCACGTTGGAAATATATTAAGAAAATTCTAACTGATTTTTTTCTGATCCTAATAATTAATAAAGTAAATTTATAAACGGTCATGTTTCAATTTTTATAACATCACCGGATTGATGGCGTATCAAAAAAAATATGTAATAAGAAATAATTAAAGCTCAAATATTTTAATTAAATGACGATTTTAATTTGTTAAAGGAAATATCACTACTATCAATTATAAACGTTATATACATAACTGACATTCACTATACAATCTGTATTTTCGTTATATAGATATAGCTAAAAATTCGAATCATCGTACATCAGAAATTTTATCAGTTGAATTCAACAATGTTCCGGTTGTTTGATCGAAATAATTTGCATAACAGAATAATCATTCAACACATATACAGTATTTATGTAGAATGTTTTGCGTATGTAAATAAAATTATTTTGAGGATGCACACATCGACTATCGACAAAAAAAAAATTATAATGAATTTCATATAGTTTACTGAATTCATTCCAATTGTACCAACAAAAAAAAAACAAAAACAAATAACCCTTTTTACAGTTTATTAGCGGAAATTAATTTAGAATTCTGGGAACAAACAGACGGAAGATAAGCGAAAACAAGGAGTTTAAAGAGAATATAAAACGTAATTTAGAAGAAGAGTAAATAAATACTTGGACTTTTTTTGTCGGATAACGTAATTATTTTAAATAAATAGAAAAAAATTGTAAATAAATTAGATAGAATATTGTGGGCAATTTTTGGTGGATGCGCCGGGCGAATTAATTACCATATGTGCGTTATAAAGGAATTGGTGTTGAATTCACAATAAGTACCACTATTTCAACAGATATAACGTTGAGATTTAGTAATTAAGTTACCGATTATTTCATGAATTAATTGGAAATACATATTCCATATTATTGTTGTTGTCGTAGTGTGGAAAACTGTGAATGTACAGTGTTGCAACAATTTAAAGAAGTATACGTATTACTACAGTTGGTTGTATATCAAGTTACACATACCATATCTCTCTCTCTCTCTCTCTCTATTTATCTTGTTACGGATATAGTGTATAGTCAAGAGTACTAATCGTGTGTAGTAGTAGAACCATCTTTCAGTTGTAATGTGACATTGATGTATGACAATGTGTATAATAGGGATGCGATTGTGCTAGGATATTGTCCATATAACAACAAGATAGATAGAGATAGATATGATGATCTAACTATTTTAGCAACAATGGTGATGACATGATACCAACCCATTCGATTTCCTAATTTTGCACTACCTCAATCATCTATATTGTATAAAAATATTCAGTAAAAACTGGCACTCTCTCAGAACCAGATAATATATACTTTTTTTCTGTCTAAACCCTATTTTAATGTAGCTCACTACAAATGTCTCATCATTAATTACGTTGTTGTAAAAATAAAACTACTAGAAAAATATTAATTAGGATCTTAAAAACAAAAGCTCTATCTATTCTCTTGATTACTTACATTTCGGAGTCGTTATGTTAATTAAACCAACACATCTCAAGCTAACGCACATCCGTGAATTAATTTGTTTACAATAATTGCCAATTTTTGAAATTAGCATCAACTTAAATTAAGTTGCTATACTTAGATGGATGTTTATTAATTAAATAACCTATTGAATTGGATTAGAAAGGAGGTTGGTTGATTTAATGGAAAATTGATAGGTAATTTGATAAAAAATTCAATTTTATAGTGAATTTAACTTTATTGCATTCTTACATTATTATTTATAACAGATTTACTGCTACACAGCAGGATATGTACATTAATTAGTTGTTTTTCTTGTTGACAAATCATAAAATCGCCTAACATTATATAATTGTCAATAATAATTCGGAACTTTGGTTAAATAAAATAATACCTACATTATTATTATTATTATTATTATCTAATAATTTTCAGTCTATATTTATCTATACAGCATTCCAAAATGTTTGATGATTTTTTTGTTGTTATTGTTACGCATTTGTTTCGTGACATTGAATAGACTAGAATAGGATCAATGTAATTTATCTAAACATTCATAAAAACAGAGTATAAATTTGCGGTCCAATGTCACATTTAGTTTCGTTACACATTTTTTTTTTTGTTTTTTTTTTTGGTGTAGCATGAGCAAATTAGAAGATTTACAATTTCAAAAGAAAAAAAAACAAACAGAATTTTCTTTTGTTCCTATTCCCTCGAACTGGAATAAATTTCGTCAGTAAAAGCCGACAATGTTTATTGTTAATAATTTTTCCTCTATTGTTTAATATTTATTTTTTGAATTATACAAAAAAAAATTGTCTTATACTTAACGTACAATTACAATTTCTATTAATTTTAACAACAAATTTATTGTTATCATAACTGAGATTTTCTCCAATTAGTTATTTGTTGGAAATATCGTTTACAAAGTTTATTCGACTGATGCAATTTTTTTTATCCATATCCAAATCAATCATTCTGATATGAATTTCACATAGCAATATCACACGACCTATTTGTATATATCGATGATAAATAAAATGAACAAAATGGGAATTTCTAGTCAATATAATAGATGGATGCCTTCTCGCCACTGTATTCGAAATTGAATTTCTTTATAAACACTAGCACTCTTATTATTATTATAAAGCGCTCAAATATATTATATGTCACCTCAAGATAAGTTGCATTATCAACATAATAACTACAATACCAACTGTTGTTATAATTTGGTTAGAATGGCTATTATTAGCAGTTAAAGTCTCCAATTCGAGCGGTGCAGGAGCCACACTCGGATACAACCAATTATCAGATAGATCGTCCTGTTCTGTATTACCTGTGGAATAAAAATGTTAATTGGTAATAATGAAAAACAAACATAAAGCTGTATTGAATATTTGATATCGGGGGTTTTCGTGGTTAATTTGAATGACGGTCAATAATTAGAATATATGGAGAGAAAAAATTGCCCTTACTTATATAAAAACAAAAAAGTATTAATTGAATTTTACATCGAGAATGTAAACGGGGAAATTTTCAAAGAGATCAACATATTACTTATAGATTATTGATTTATTTATTGGTAGGTGTAATGATTGTTGGATTAAATATTATAATGGGTATTATAAATTTCATTCAATTGGAATAAGCTCTCACAAAATTATTATTGAATGGTCGTGAAACTTGAATGGATTATGCATTTTAGTGTAGGTCATCGTAAATGGGTTTTGAGATTTAATCGGAAAATGAAGAAAAACGGACTCAGAACGGTCATCAAGTACTTCTCTACCAAAATGATGGCCGCTGTAGAAGCATTTTGGAATAAGGAATGAATTTAAAAATATATTCTTTAAAAGACGATTTGTTGGGAAATTCTGTTGGAAATTTTATTTGAGCATATTATGTTATATATGGATTGTTATCATAACTTTTGGATCAACCCTCATAGATTCTTATTGTGGTTTACAATTCATGGCAAGTGCTTGACTTGTCGAAACTGTTTTTATTTAATCAAAACATTTGGGAACTTGTACGAATTTAATTAGCCAGCTTGACAGGATGTAATATTTTATTACTTCGATGTAAAAACTTGTGGTACTTATGTGGTACTTATGATCGTAAAGATATTATTTATTTAATTAGGTAATTGTAATATTCCAAAAAAAAGTCCGTAAAGCTCCAAGCTACAGCTATTAGATTTAATAGAAATCAAACACGTGAGATTTATAGTGAACCAACATCTCCATTTTTTAACATTTTATTTAGAAACAACACTTGTAATTTTTTGTATTGTAATCTACACAAACTATACATTGATACAATACTAACGAATTTTCTAAGCTAAGTTTTGTCTGTTGAGGATCACCACTTGCTTAACTTTTTTTTTGCAAATACAAACCTGCATTTTTTTTAAATAGAATTTTGTGAGGGTTGCGGCTATATCCTCATCTTAACTATGTGATTTATTGGACTTGAAGCTCAAGTTGGCTTTACTGCACAAAAGTCAAGTCAATTTTGTTTGTTTTTTCAAACAGATAATATAACCGTTTCTGGTTTTTCTCGATTAAAAAAAAACACCCCTATGTATACATTATTGCAATATCAACCCTAAAATAGGTATTTGTATTTTTCTTTAATATGAAAAAAAAATGGCGAAGTCAATCACACTTGATCGTCAATAAAAATGCGGCAATTGTCTTAAGACATTCAGAAAATATTGTATAATTCCCAAGATGATTCTGATTCTAATCCTGATGAGTTAAGCTCGACATACAATTATTATTAGCTTATTTTCCTCAAATCAAATCGTTCTTCAATCGCCATCACTCACCGATTGTATTATCCGATAATGGAATCGATGTACTCCGTTCGTTACTAGTTATTTCTGCAACAACAACACCAACAATAAATTATGAATGAAAATATGAAAAATGATCGTTATAAATAATAATGATAATAATAAAATATTTAATGATAACATGTTATCGTTAACTACACATTGTATTATCAATGGACAATGAAAGCACTATTATTATTATTATAAACAAAACAATATAGCAACAGTAACATTAACAATAGAGTATGAAAGGGAAAATGAACCAAACATTTTCTGATAATAAAATAAAATGTTACTTAACAAAAAATATTGAAATAATAAATTCGTCATTTTTCCTTGAATAGTTGTGAAATAGTTTGAATCGAGCAAGTTCCATCTAATAATTGTAAATGAGAAATTCTGAAACAATGAAAATTTGTTTGAAAAAAAAAAATAGGATTTGGATCTCTAATCTAAAACCGTAATTGCAACTTGCGCGGCTGCACTCAATTAAATTGTGAATCCAATTACTCCTTTAACGACGACATCAAAAAATTTGAAGCAATTATAGCCATCGAGTTGATTTATTGATTTAAATTTTTTGATAAAATAATACAATGAAATACTCTCAGTATTTGTATTGTGTGACAATGATAACTTTTCAAAACTTATATATACATATATAGATATAGAAAACAAGAAAAATATTATTAATAGGCGAGTTTATAATTGGAAAAGTTTCATAAAACAGAGAAATATTGTTGTAGCTTATTTTTGTTTAATAAGATAAAGATGGTCGTTATGTGAGATGGAGGAGAGAAATTGATAATGTTATATTTTTTTGTTTTGTTCAAAAAGCTGTTAACAAAAGATAAATAAGATGCATTCAAGTCGGACCTCAATAATCGAGAAATCATAATAATTGATGATGATACTTGTATGTTTATACATTACAATAGACGTCAGATATGAAGTGGAAGAAAATATCTTTTCACACACCCCAATATTCTATAGAAATATATTTCATATATGAGAAGAATTACAGCCTGTATCTGCTTCATTTGCATCTACCGAACATTATTAAAATTACAGTACGTTTCAAGCCTAAAGTTTTGATTATAAGTAGTAGCGTCACAGCAGTAACTTGGATCATGTGACATGAAACGTACTATAACAAAACATTGGTGAGTTTTAAAATAATTAGAGCCACTGAGGATAAATAAATGTGAACAATAAACGTACCTAAAATCAGATTAGCTTCAGTCATTGTTGTTGTTGTTGAGGTAGGAGTTGTGGTTGTAGTTGAAGTTGTTGTGAGTTTAATCTCTGTAAATCAAACAAAATCAATTAGAAAACAACAACAACAAAACAAAAGAAAAAACATGCCAATTTCATTGATTTATTTGAAATAATCGTGCACTTTTTCTTTGTCAAAATGCATCGTCCCAATCTGTAAACTACACAGCTATACCCTTAAAAAAAACAACATTTATCATTCAGAAAAAACTAATCGAAACAGCTGGTGACATGTCTGTAGACATCAAAGATGATAAATCAGAAGAGAAAAAAAAATGTGAAAATCGCTTGAGGATAACTTTTTTTTTTCTTTGGTATACTGGATGATCATTAGACGTATCTGAAGACCTAATTAGAATATCGTTTTGAAATTTTTGGTCAAAGAGTATCTACATTTGTAGAATATTGTACTTGATTGAAAAATTCGCGTTTCTCGCAGTATAGCGTTTGTGTTGTCAATCTTTAAAGCAAATGAAGACAGGACATCAAGCTTCCAGAGAATTTATCATTCGACTCGCTCTGACGTGCAGGAGGGTTGGAAAGCTGTATTGGATTCGAGTAATTTCAATTGTACAAAAGTACTTTTTTTCAAATGGAACACCTCGTATATTTTTGCATAGCCAGATAGAACTTTTTTCGCTCTACAACTTTTATACATATTTACATTATCCTACCAGAACAGTTTCTTCAGTAATTGGACTTAAATGAAATCCAGTGCTATTATGGACCGTTTTGCACACATATCCTATAGACGTATCTCAGGATCGATTCGGAATAACGTTTGGAAATTTTGACAAACGTGTATATTCGTTAAAGATCTATCTTTGTAAAATCTTTTAATATTTTTGTCACTTCCGAAAAAAGTTCTATCTAACGGTGGAAAAATATACGGGCTGCTCCATTTCAAATTGCTCAAATTAAGTACAGCCTTTCAGCCCTTCTGTATGTCAGAGCGAGTAAAATGATAAATTCTCAGGAATTTTGAAGTCCTATCTCCATTTACCTTAAAGATTGACAGCGCAGACGCTATTCTGCGAGAAATGCGAAGGTAGATTGTTTCTGAAAACGCATCTAGCCAAACTTTTAGAACGAAACTCTATGTCTTGAGATACGTCTAAGGGGTAGGTTGGAAACCAACAGCCTGTATAGCAATTACTCTAGAAATTAAATAGGATTTTAGTGTTCGATCGTTCCCAAATACGAATTTAATATTTCTAGCATATGTTGATCGATTGTGAAGTTGTTGATTGTGAAAAAGTTATATCGCAAAGTTTCTCCAACAACTTAAAAAACTATTCACTTCTCTATATCTCGATTTTAAAATTATTTAGTTCAAACAGTAGGAGAAAGTAGCAATTTTCGAGATGCTTGACTATGGTTATACAACTCTAAAGTATCTCTGTTATAAGTGTCGTAAACTATTTCAATATGGCAATATTGATTAAAAAGCCACTCAACAGCCAATAAAACCGACAAATCATATTAATTTGAATATCGTAAGTTGCCAAGACTGTTGTAATTTGGATAAACGTGAAACATTACCAGTTCATATGGCATTTGCTAACATTCACATATTGCAACGAATATAAAGTCGTTATATATGTATATATGATTATCTCGGTGCTATTTTCAGTCAGATCATTTCTTGAATGGCATCGTTCTGTTTACAAGACGTGTGACGATTTTCTATAGCACACTAATTTTTTTTGAATAATTCTATGTACATTTATTCAATTTTAATTAAACATATTAAGCTAGACATTGGAGACAAAATCGAAAATCTACGAAATATTTGCAAATTGTTCACGATTTTAATCGTTGAGGGGTTTCATTGAAAAAAATCTCAAATCGATAAATTCCCCAACAATATTGTATATGAGTGTGTGTATGCGTGTGTGAAAATCTCAACCTTCTGCATCATTATTTCCCGGATAATTTGGCATAAATCCAGAAATTATTATTATAAGGCTCCATAATTTGACAGGATCTTCATTATAGACATTCAAAATATATTTGAATCAAAGATATATCGTTTGGATGAAATTGTAAGCATTTAAACCCAATTGTACAATGATAATAATAATGATAAATGATAATAGAGTATGAATGTGGATTTCGGTTAAATTATTGGATAGATTGGCATATTTCGATCAGAGGCATTATATTAGATTTCAATCAAAATCATGTTACTATACAGGGTCTTTCACGCAACTGGTTCGTTAGAAGTTTATAGACTTCTAACACTTCCGGTTGTACCGGAAGTGGTCATCAACTTCCTTATTTCAAATACAATACCCTATATTTTATTTAATTTTTAGATTTTACGTAAAAAATTAGTACTTTTCTGTTTAATATTATTTATGTCTTACACTAAACATTCTTGAGATATTTCAATTATTTCGAAAAATATTGACATTCTAATGGATCTTTGAAAAATTTGCCATTACCACTAAAGAGGAGTTGTGGTTTTGTATTTTGGTATGTGTAAAGACAAATGATTGGGCTTTCGGAAAAATTATTCGTTGCTGCCTGAGTATCTACAGGCAGTTCAAAAAACGAAATCAAAGTGGCATAACTTCAAATAGCAAAAACTTTTCAAATGGAACATTCTATATATTTTTTCAGTTTTTGTTAAAACTTTCATAGCTCTACAACTTTTATTGATAGAATATGGTGTAAATTATCAGAAGTTTCTGAGAAAAATCAATAACTGTTGAAAATACTCCAATTTCTTGAGGTATTATCCTTATAAACAGAACATAAGCGGGAAAATTTAAGGCATGCGTGGACTGTAACTGAAACTCCGACAGTGACCATTCGTAACTGACTTTATCGTATTCATAAAGTTGCATTCTTGACTGAGATATTTTGAATATTTATTCGATATTTACAGAAAATATGGAAATATTAATATAACGCATACAGTTCTTAGTCAATTTCATTTTAACTTACTTGTACCTGAAATTTTCGCCGCTTATATTCTGTTTATGAGGATATAATACCTCAAAAAATTGGAGTATTTTCAAGAATTATTCATATTGTATTGATAAAAGTTGTAGAGCTATAAAAGCTCTATCAAAAACTGAAAAAATATACAGGGTGTTCTATTTGAAAAAATGAAATTCTTGCTATTTGAAGTTATGCTAATTTGATTCCGTTTTTTGGACGTTCTTCAGATAATCAGGCAACAACGGATAATTTTCCGAAAGCTCAATCATTCGTCTTTGCACATACCAAAATGCTAAACCATAACTTATCTTTAGTGGTAATTACAAATTTTTGAAAAATCTACAATGTCGATATTTTCCAAAAAAAACTGAAATATCTCAAGAATGGTTGGTATTAGACAAAGATAACGTCATACAAGAAAGTACTACATTTTTACGTAGAATCGAAAAATGAAATAAAATATAGGGTAATCTATTTGTAATAAGAAAGTTGATGGCCATTTCCGGTACAACCAGAAATGATAAAAAGCCAAAAATATTTTAGATGAATAGATCGCTATCCAAAATTTTTAACTGTAAGATTTCAAGAAATTCTATAGATGATAACTTCTAACTAACGAGTTGCGTGAAAGATCCTATATAGTCTACGTAGAGTGAAACAGCTCTACTATCACTGATATATTAATTAGGCGATAGTTAATTACGTAATTTATATGTAAAAGTTTATAATTCGATTGAGCTTAATTCCATTGATTATTACAGATAGGTGGGGGGAAAAAATGCGGAAAAGCTTACCATAAACTCGGATCGAAGCATCTGTTTTCCCTAAATTATTCGAAGCGACACACGTGTACGTCCCAATATCATTCCTATTAACATTATGAACAGTTAATGTCGTGACTATTTTATATCTATTCCGTTTCTCCTGTATTGTATATTTATCACTGTAATTCAATATTATAAGTAATTGAAAGATGTTAAAACTATATATTTGTTACCTATTTGAAATAACATTATCTCTATCTCTTATCCAATAATTATTTGAATAAGGGAACGCTTCAATTTCGCATTTCAATTTGAAATTTGTTTGAAACATAGCTCCAACTAATGATTTTTGTACTTGAATCTTTGGAGCAACTGTAACAGAAATTTAAAAATTAAAATAAAATAATGATGATGGAGAGAATAATTTCAACAAAAGTGCAACTCATTAATTATGCAAAACCGAAATTGTATTCGTATATTTTAATTGTTAGCAGAAAGTAGGAGCCAAGAGAATCACATCTAGAATTTTCAACTCTTACGAATCGTCATTATTACAAATAGAGAATGATTATCACAATTATATACCTGTGCTGGAAAATAAAATCAACAAAACTAAATTTTTGTTTTGTATAGAAAAAGCTGGAGATCTCGTTTGCAAATTTAATTATACGGAATATTTTTTAATTAACAAAAAAAATTTGCAACTTTACGTATGCAATTAAAAATGTAAATCTGGACAAACAACATGACAATTCGATACTGGCACTCCTATTATAGTCGTTGGCTTTCTAAAACAACAAAACTAGGAATAATTAGACAAGTTATAAGCTTTACAACTGGTAGGTGTAGATATATTAATTATTATCAATCCTCTTTTAAACGAACATTTGGAAAATTCATATAGTGCACACAGGGCACATTAGAGAGAATAAATATCAAGCATTTCTGTGATGTAGCAGTTGTGTTGTTGTATTAATAACAATAAAATTTTATTGATTGTTTTATTTCTATTGGAAGTCATAACAAGTGAGTAAACAACAAATTGGGGAATTGTTCAACTTCTATTTAACTACAGTAGACCTTCGACATCAACAATTGTTTAACCGGGATGAGTCCTCTAATTATACCTGGTCATAAAAAAAAATTACAAAAAAACTTCTCAACTCAAATGCAAAAGCATACTCCGATTGCGTCACTTTTCTCAACACAACTGATGAGAGATGTCAGAAATTGGGAAACCAATATGATCACTATATGCTGCCAAAGTTAGGACATCGCTATATTGAGAAAAGCTCCACGCATCTACTGATTAGAGGAAACAATGTTTAAATTCTCTCACAGTTTATTTCAGAAAACTTATATCATTGATATTGAAAAAAAAAATTGAACGTAAAATCAATAGATAGTGGCTCGAGTTGATAGAAGAAAAAAATCTAAGACGTTTATATTTATAGCAATTTCAACTCTTACTTCAATATAATAAAAGCAAAAATTTAAAGTTGAAAGACACGTCTACTTACAACTGACTGAAAGTGTAACTCTTTTACTAACAGCTGGCGGTACATCATTACTAGCAATACAAAAATATGCCCCCATTTGTTTCCGGTCAATTTTGATCAACTGCAATACTGGTCCACTATAACTATCAACTGAAATAAAAAAAATAAAAAAATATATTAATATTATTACAACTATAAACGCTGTCTTGCCTATCAAGGAGAAAAAAAATAAAATATACTTTTCCGGCAAGTTTATCATGAAAATTGCGAATAAAAATGAAATATGAGTGGCGTGTATCCGGACCGTATTTGATATGGAAAATAAATGATTTAGTATTCTTGAATAATGAACGAGAGATCAATAGGTGCGATTCAAAGTCAATTTTCATGAATAAGAATTTTTCTTTGGAATTATTAAATTTTTGTCAATAATATATTGAGAGCTTTGTAAACTTTTGTTCTTACTTTACTGGTTTGGAAACTTTATAATTATTGTATTGGTGAGAAGAACGTCAACTTTTGAGACTTTTCTGGTTCGAAAAAGTTTGTGAATATCGACAAATGCGATAATGAGATTGATGTATGAGATAAATATTATAAATTTCCGATTTCACAATGGTGGAAAGTTTTGTTTACAATATAATCAAAATGTCACATTCAGACGTCTTGTCCAAACTCATTTATTTATTGAATATATAAGCATAATCAAGAAAATTTCGATATCAAATTAAAAGTACGCAACCAATTTCCCACAAGCAAAATGGATATTTGGTTTGCACATCAATTTTAACTAAACTTCTCGATATAATAAAAAAAAGAAGGAAGATTTTTGATGTTTTCCGAAGTCAACGTGCTATATGAAGAAAAATTTAATCAAACTGACCCGTCAATCATTTATCTATTGCAATATTATTTTTATACGTGATGTTGTCAAAACTCGACACTCATATCTTTAACAAAAATAGAAATTTATTTATATTTGAAGAAACAACTTGATTTTCGATGTTTTACCTTTTTGAGTTTCATGCGGATTTGAATGTAGAGTGATATGATCATTGTCCTCATGTCGCCATAATATCCTCGGTTCGGGATGACCGTTTGCACGACAGCTCAATGTAACATTATCGCCTTCCTGTACAGTTAAATCGCTACTTGTTCCAGAATCGTCGATGTCCGGTGGCACTGTAAATTCCAAAATTTATCTTGCTAAATTCAAATTATATAACGACAAAGCGATTTTTTGTCTATCAAACTGTAAGCTTTTTTTTAAATTAGAAATAATGAATTATTATAATTGATCGCCATAATAAAACATTTCATTTGTTATGTTAAATATCTCCAATAAGTTGCTAAGGTCAAAATTAACCTTCTAATTTAGATTTAAATTATGATTTTTTCAATATAATAACAACAAAAAAATAAATCTAACCAAGTGACTTGAATTTTTCAAGGAATTAATTACTAGGAAAATCATTGAATCTTCCAAAAGTGAAAAATACGATTCAAGATATTTCAGTCTTCTTGTTTCGTTCTATAAGTCATGTAATGCCGACATTTCCCATGGAATTCTATTATGTTCATATTTCTCTCGGACGAAATGTGGTCATATAATAGGAATCTCTTATTATTTTCATTATAATTATTGTAATTCTCACCAACGCAAGCTCTATAAATATTTAACTCGCATTCGCCATTGTTTATTTTATTATATTAAAAAAATGTTATAGCTCAGTTCGGTCTTATGATTTGTCATTACGATTGGTCACAATTTGTTGTGTTTCACAATTTCTTTCGAAAGTGTTCATTATAATTTATCTGTAACTTCAACCGCTTTGTTGGTGTCAGCCTCGAAAGCCAATCTCTACGAAAATTGTCATATTTTCTTTATTATCAGCGTAACAAATGAAGTTACTATTAGAAAGTGAATGAACAATTTATAGAGAATTGAATTTCCTACAAAAAATGTCTTAGTGCATATTTTGCTAAAGTGCGTGGTTCACAAGATATATTTTATATATGTTCGTGGAACTTGAGCTTTCGAAGCCGACACCGACGAGACGGTTCAAGTTATAGAATAATATTAATGGACACTTTTGAAAATACTACAGATTGCGACCGATTGAAATTGAAACTCATAAAATCTAACTGAGCTACAACAATTTTTTCTCACATTTAAATATTTTGCTTATCAACTTCTACTACAATCACAGATGGTGGAAATTTATTATATAATATATGTTGAAGTTACAATGACGATAGTTTCAGCATTCGCATGTTCAAATCAAGCTCATAATCCAATAAAATGATAATATAACAAATTACCATACTATAT
>JAZBGX010002010.1:0-14945 GCA_037414775.1 Zonitis immaculata | reverse complement strand
TTATTTCTCCAACTACAACCCCTTAATACTGCAAAATCATATAGTCCCAAATGATACACCCTGTATAAAAGTAAGTCTTTCAGAAAAAATAATTTCATTGGAATTTTTTCAAAATCCATTTTCAATCTATATTCTTCAAGAATGTTTCAAATGTTTCACACAAATATGTCGCCGCCGTCATTGTTGTCTATCAATAAAATTGTTTTTTTATTAGTTATGAAATTTCTTATTTTTTTATCAATGTTTTTCAGAAAATTTATTGCAATTTTCAAATTCTACGCTCTTGACAACAACACATTGTTGTTGTTGTTTAAAAAACAAAATATGTTTTCAATAAAAAAGTTTATTTTCATCTAAAGTTTATATCTTTTTATCTAACATCAATTAGTTCCAATTATACATTTTAGACTAAATGTTCTACTTTTTCTCAAAATTTGTGTTGTATTTTTTTTAATTATTATTGTAAGAATGTTAATGGTTTTCAATGTAACTACCCGCCGGCTAACTTTGAATAGCACCAAATTGAGACCAATATAATTTTGTGGAAAAATACCATCCAATCTTCGCTATAATAATTCAGTTAGAATTATGGTTTGTTGAGCAACAAAATCATAGTTACTCTCTCATGGCATATAACCAGGGGGGGTGAAAGTGATAAGCTATATTTATAATAATCGTTTGGGGATATATAAAATCAACCATCAACAATCAAGATATTGAAACTATTCCAATATCGTGCAATTTACTTTATTAAAAAAACAATAATAATAAATTTTTGTAAATTAGATTACTTCATCAATTAAACTTTGTTATTTTACGGTGTTACCATCCGAGATTTGATTTTGGCCACGAATTTCATGCATCTGTAAATCTTCTACTAATCATCAGAGGTTTCTATTCGATACTAATTATCATTGGTATTTTTGGTTCAACTGGAAGCTATGGATTTGTGATCGAGAAACGCAAAATAAAACATAATAGGAGTTTTCATATGAAATGATTAATATTCACTACTATTTGGTGCGTTATGAAACTTTTATATTGATTCTGTTAAACATTTATCAAAAGAATACAAAATAAAATAAAAACATAAATTCACATCAGAAAGTTCGCTCATCGACAAATATATTTCCGTTTAGCAGTGAATTCTAAACAAAACAAAAAATTATATGATTTATTTCAAAAAAAAAACCAAACCAATTCCAAACAAGCTTCAAATTTTTTTTGTTTGATAATAAATAAAATTTATACTTACATTCATTATAATATAGATATCGTTCCAAACATGTTGTATTATTCATATTTCTGAAAATTAATTGAATAATAAATTTGTTGGATTTTAAACAGATTTTATAAACTTCATGCCAAACAACAGACACTTATAAAATTCTATAGTCAGCAAAATAACTAACTGTCAAGATCAGAATAGAGCATACACCGTTAACAAGTTCAAAAGGGACCACTTTAACAATTAACTAATCAATAAAACTCAAACTAGTTATATTTTCAATCAAATCAAGTCAAAAAAAAAAAAATCTGAAATTAATTCGATTCATTCAATTGCTAGCTGCAAGCATTTTATATTTCAATACTGTCATGCGGCAATATTAAATAAAATAACCATAAAAAAAAAATTAATAAAAATTAAAAATTATTTGACAAATTTCGGTGGAGGCGCCGGGTGGAGAACTTACCAACTGGCAATATTAATTCCGGAAAAAATTCAAATTTAATAATAAAAACCATAAAGCGGCTGGCATAGATTAATTTTCCTTTTTTTGGAAAAAACTAATAATAAGTTGGTGAAAAAAAAATTATAATTAAAAATATGGTAAAATCGATCAAAATTATCATTATTATCATTATTATTATTATTATAAGCAGATTAAATTATCGAATACTACACTAATTATCATGATAATTTGTTGTAAAATAATCAATTAATGCAACAACTAGTTTGTTGCTGCGGGAAATTAATTCAATTAAAAGATAATTGTGTCTGTGGTTGATTTATTATTTTATTAGATTTGATGTTAATTTCTTGAACTATTATTGTATCATTTATTTAATTAACTAGGAATTTATGTGCCAAAGAACTAAAGTAGTGATTAAAATTAAAGTCGATGATCACTCTGAAACAAAACTCTGACCAATGTTCATGGATTCCGACGAATGGGTCGGAAATTCTAGAAGTAGAATCAAGTTTTGCCAACAAATCCCACTCGAATGTCCTTGGAGGCTCAATGTCGCAAAACTACTTGATGTACTGCGTACAATGGATGTGCGTTATGCAACTGGCAAGAGAGCGAATTAGAGGCGAGTTTCTGGGGCCTATAAAATAATTGGAACATATCGACTAAGAAATGAAAAACTGGTACAGAAATCGAGACAGCTTGGAAGGCCATGAGGTGACAGCTCTATCATCCTATTTACTTTTCTACAGATTGGAAATTACAAATATTCAAACAATTATTAAACTGAGAGGCTGGACGGATCAAAATCGCAATGAACAAGACAAGTCAAAGATAAACGAGTTGGAAAATTGAAGTTTGATGTCGGAACAGGCAAACAAATACCTAAACCTTGAAATAAAGAAGACGAAGAAGAAGAAATAAAATTGAAATATTGACGATATCTTTACAAGCAATTAGCAGTCACAGCCAAACGCAATCCTTTATAGTTTCATATTTGAACAATTTTCCAAGATATAATTGATGTCACATAGAAAATATTTCTCTAATTGGTAAGATATGACAAATTAGTGGGATTCTGTTAATTATTATGTAAATTGACTGTATATTTGAATACATAAGAATCGACTAGCCAACAACAATTTTATCAAAGTCGAACAAAATATCACTTATACATATCTATTATGTTGAAATCTGACTAAATCATGAAATAGGAGACTTTTAAACAAAACAAAAAAATCCTACACGCAAAATAAATAATCATTACTATCCAAAAATTTTACCAAAACCAGATAACTTTGATTAAGATCAAGCCATCCAATAATTAATACGAAAGATAAACTCATATTATCAATCTGAGGTCCGTATATCATACAGAAAGAGAGAATTTTTCGTATATTCCTCAAATGGAATATTTATTTCTTAGAGAAACTAATGAAATAGATATATAAACATGTATTTCGCAAATTTTTATGTTCAACATTCGAAAGGTTAGTATTGAAAAGCTAAAGAGATTCGATTGAAGAATAAAAACTTATAGTTATATAGAGTCCAGTGAAAAGACTCACAAAGCTATTCAAAATATTGACGAAAAAAACAACCTTATAAAATATATTCTTTGGAATTTTTAAAATTTAGAATTTCCAATTAAGTACGCAATTGAATTTTACTAAGTATGAAAGGACTAACAATGCTATTCAAAATATATGAAACAAAACAATCCCGATTAAAAATTCATTCGTTGAATATTCCATAATTTTCAACAAATTAAAAATTAATTTAAAGCAATTGAAGGTAATTCTAAAATCATCCCGTTGACAATAATCTGACGATTTATTGCTATGAAAGCAAAAAAAGTATACTTCAGAATCCGACTAACAAGCGTAAAACATTTCGACAAATTAAATTGGGAAAAAACATGAAGAAAAAGCTAATAAATATTTAAAGGTTTTGGTTTTTTGAATCTTATGATCTCAAACGCTCCAGTTGTTGTGCTCTAATATTGCCACATAAAATTCTGATACATTAAAGTGAATGCTTTGATGTTAACAAATGGTTTTTTTTATGAAAAAAAAAACAACAACAAAAAATAGGATAAATTTTCGTTTTTATTTATTGATTGATAATATTGCAGAGGTTTTTTTTTAAGAGAAGTTGATCGAAAAATATTGGATAAAAGTTTTCTTGATAGCAAAGTTTTATCGAGGAACATTTCCTTTGAGTTAGTCGTGCTCAAGGCATCCGGAAAATTTTGGAACTTCTCAAGTTCTATTAAAGTATGTTAAATATTTGGTGTTTAAAGAATTAGAATTTTCTGTGGAGATTTTGAAATTACAGTGAAACCTCTTATCATCGGACACTTTCTAGTCCCCCGATCCGCTTATACGTAAAGTCTATAAGGTGAAGCCACTATTGCGCAGATATTTCACTTTACGGATACGGACACTATACTTATCCAAATAGCTATTATTATATTCAATTTTTTTTAAAAATCCTCTCAAAGCCGGACATTTTCTAATTTCCAGAAACTATTTGAAAATTTTTCTAAACAAATTATTATCTATAATGTAACAATTGCTGATGAGTACGCAAAGAACGCTGGCATTGGATTTTATTGATTCCAAGTACGTAAAAAAATCAACACCAAAATCTCTTATATTTATATAAACATAGGCACATAAATCTTCTACACTTGTTATTATTTGTTTGTTTCTTTCATCAATAAATAATATTTGACGAGACAAACGGCTACGGGATCAAATAATTTCTTTAAAGAGCTTTTGCTGACGGTTTGTTTGCTTCATAAAATGAGTAACGACATTTTTAAATTTAAGCTTGAAGTAAGAATTGGAAGTGACAAGATGTCTAACAAGAAAATATTTTCATCGATCAGCCGAAAAATTGAGATAATTGACTTGGCAAAAAAGAGTTCTTTTATTGTTAGTTTGCCGGAGTCTTGCTTTACAGTTCAAAATCAGTAGCGAGCAAGATGCCGATATTTTGAAACGCAAAGTGTACTTGAGAAATACCAAACCAATAACAACTCACAGTAGACGCGAAGAACTTATTAGAACCAAAGGTATATGTAAAATTTTGCACAGATTAAAGTTTTCCTCATCATTCTATTATAATAACGTGATCTTTGTGAGAGTTGCAATTGTTGTCATAATTGGCTTTGCAAAGTTTTTTGCAACAATTTTACCGTTTCTAGACCAATAATTCAAGAGAAAGCCTTAAAAACTGTAGAAAAGCTTGAAATTGATTTCAAAGCATCCAACTGTTGATTAGACATAGAGTTACTTGGAAGTCTTATTCTGGAGAAACAGCCAACATCAATAAAATGGTTGTAGAAGAATGAGAAAAAGTTATGTTATCATGATTAATGGCAACAAGAGATATTCATTGCTGGCAAAACAGGACTTTTCGATCGCGCTCTGCCCAAAACCAAATATGTTGGTGGTAGAGTTGCAAAGGAAAGATTGATTATTCAATTTTTGCAAATATGGTTGGAGAAAAAAAACTAGGTGTGATTGGCAAGTACAGATTTCGTTGATGCTTCAAAGGAATAAACATAGACTAATTGCCTGTCGGTTGGCGTTTTAATGAGAAAGGCATAGATGATCAAAGAAATGATGACTGAGTAGCCCCAAAAATGATAAGTGAAGACAGAAAAGTGTGTTCTTAGATCTCAACAAGTAAATTTACAAAATATTGACGTAATTTTCTTACCACCAGATAATATCGCTTTCTGCCAACCGTTAGAAGATTTTCGATTGAACAACAATATCGATATAGTTGCTTAGAATCGCAGATCATTTGACGCTTTGTGATTTGTTTCAATAGTAATCTAACATTAGCGTCATACTCTACCCTTCTAATTGTAAGTATCAACCGACCGATATCGAATTTCGTTCTCTTTTGAAGTGCGGAAAATATGCCAATCGCTCCAAACGCTACGCTTAATTTCTCATACGTAATTCCAGTTTCAACCGTAATCTCGGAAAATTTTCTACCAAAATTGAAACTCCACTTTAGCGTCGAGACTTTTCAAAATCGAAATTAGAGTCAAACACTACTTTCAAGCAAAAACCTCTCTTGGACGGACACCTCCTTTGAATAAACACTTTCCGTTTAATTGTAGGTATCCGTTCAAGATAGGTTTCAATGTAATCAATCGTCGGTATAAAAATTGGAATAAATTTATTTATACGCATTAGAAATATGTATTCGAAGCCGTACCTGAATTTTAGTTCATACAACAATAAACAATTCAATTATTTGCGCTCCTTGGAATTTGTTTCTCCTTTTGTATAATAATTTTCCACTATATACTCTATACAAACAAAACACGTGACTTGATGGTAATAAGCAGAATAATATGCAATAGACAGCCTTATATGTTGTTATTCTGACGACGTCATACAGTTGAAATAACACATTATATGATAATTATTAAAATATATACATAATATATATTGTAAAATCATAAGAGTTGGAAAACGAATTAATTATATTATATGCATTTTTATTTTTCAATTAACACAAATTGATTTTTTACGAATTAAAAATATGAAATTCAAATGAAAAATTCTAAACGAAATTTAACGATTACCTGTCTTTATTAACAAATTATTATTAATCTATAAACAGAAAGATAATTTAATGACACCCCAAAGTTATATAGATTCTAATTTGGGTGGCTCTATAACTTGTTAATTAACAATCACCAATATTCTACAACCCTATGAAATTATATTTATATATGGAAATTGTTGGATTTCGTTGTTTTCTTTACGACATCGGGCTCAGCTGATCGGAAAATTTAGGAATTGTAACAAAAAAAATATCAATGAATTTTCCAGTAGATATATATAGATAATTTGAATTTTTCATTATTAATTCACCTAGAATAAAAGTCTGTCGTAATTTTTTTCGATAAAATTTGAAATGGCAGGAAGTTGATAAGAGTATTTAACCTATTTAGACATTTATCATAATAATATTATTTCTATTAATATTATTATTAAAAATTAAAAATAATGAGAGCTAGTTAGAATCGGTGTTTTTTCGATCAACAACTGCCAGTATCATTGATGCGATTTTTATTAAATTTTAAAATTAGAAACAGAAAGGCGTCTTCAATAAAATCGATCAGTAAAATTAAATATAATTGCAAGTTCCCATTGAGATTAGTGAAATCAGACTATTACAAATATGAACTAATTAAATATTTAAATATAGACATGTTGAGAATTAATAAAATGAAACAATAAATAATAATAATAATAATAATAATAATAATAATAATAATTTTGGGCCTTGTTGTTAGATTTAATCTAGAAAGATGCCAAACTTTCTACTAATAATAATAATGACTTTCACGTTTATAATTTCGTAAGTTTTGCTTTTTAATTAATAACCTCCTAATTATTTAAAAAATTATAGTTTAGCTTATTTATACCAAATTTTCTTCTAGATAATAAATAATTAATTAATAATAAACTGAAGCTTTCGAAATAATTTTATTATTTTTTTAATTACAGAACCTCCTATAAATAGACTGTTTGAAAACAAGCCTGTGAAATTTCAATTTTTTTTGATTAGCAAACAATAATTAATAATTAGTATCACGTTGAAAATTTTCAAATAAACTCAAACAGAATAACTTTAATATACTTATACATATATTTCTAAAACATAGAGAGAGAAAAATAATTCAAAGTATTATAATTGTCCAAGTTCTGAGTATTAATAGAGCCAATTAAATTTACTAACAATGTCAATATTGACCATATTAAAAGCTCTCCATTATTTCAATTCATGTAGTACAAAACAACACCGTTAATTTAATTGATTTATACTCTAATTATTAATTAATTAATAATTAATGGAACTTACTTGTTTTTTTTTTATTAGAAATTTTAATAAATCAACAAAAATTGTCGCTACAATGAGTCACTGGTTTAATTTATTCTTTTCAAATAAATTACATGCTTCATTCAATGCAACTAGTAAAGGTACTAAAGATATCGTACGCGCACATTCTGTTATGTAGTCAACAAAACAGCATCTGGAGCCGTGCAGACGATAGACGACCATGCGCTCAACTTTTAGGTTTATTATTATTATCATTATTCTAATCATCATTATTATTATCATCACTATCATTAATAATAATAATAATAATAAATAGACAAAAATTATTATAAAATTTATTTAACTATTTTTTGGTTGAAATTAAACGAATTCCAAAAGTTCGTCAGTGATACAATGTATAATATCTGTCAAATTAGTAATGCCGATATTCAAATTATTTGATTTGAAATTTATTTAATTATAAACGTAATTTATTTTCATATTAATTGAGAAATAAATTGTGCGGAATTTGGTGGGTGCGCCGGGCGATTCTACTCCAATCCTGCAACTATTATACCTATTAATATCTATATTTCTTCGTTAATACAGTGTGGAAAATTAGTAATTAATCAATAAATTTAATAATTCCGTTGAGATCAGTTTTTTGGAAAAAATCTAAAAATATTTGTTGAGGTCAAAATCAATATACCCCTGATTTTGATCTCAACAAATATTTTGAGCCTATTCCCAACTATTTTTTGCCTTCGGATTTCTATGGTAAGAGGTCATCGACTTCTTTGCTTAAACCTATATTTATTCTTATCGATTTTGGTAGTACATTTATTCCCTTTTCAGCCATATAAAATTTCCAATATGTTATACTCCGAGCAAATCGAGTAAAAAATCTGAAAGTTCAAGTATAAAAATTCATTGGATCTCAAAAGTTATCGAGGGCATATTCATTTTTATTTTGAAAAAATCTTGGAAAATCGAAAGAGAAATTCAAAATTAGTATAGAACATTCATATTTGAGAGCGCATGGGTGGAGCTAACGACTTGAGTCCTCCTTACAACGTGGTAATGTTCAAAATTTGAGATTGTTTTCCCAATTTTCTCCAAGTGAAACATATTAAAACTTTTATATGGCTGTGAAAGGCATACTACCAAATTCAACAAAAAAAACAAAAATAGGTTGCCATTTACAAAAAAATGTCGATGACCTCTTACCATAAGAAATCAATGACACAAGAAACTAAAAATAGGCTCAAAATATTTGTTGAGGTCAAAATAGGTGTACCACTTAAATATTTTTTCCAAAATATTAATCGTAACGGAATTATTGAATGTATGCGTTACTTATCTTGCAAACAGGTCGATCTTAGCTTTTTTCTGTGCGTCTTCTCAGTATAGTTTCAATTTTTTGGGCACATCAGCTCTTGAGCTATGACATCATTGGCATTTTTTCTAATTGCAGCATATATATTTTCTAAAGAAAATCAAAAGTATATTTTTTTCTGATTATAACTATGTAATACATGAGAGTTATAGAGTGAGTTGTTACTGAAACTAATTTTACATAGAAGAATCAGCTATCAATTATCAGCATGACAAAAAAAAATTTAGAAGATACTATTTTTAGTATCTTGAAGTTATTTTGTTTCATTTTGAACCAATTTTTCTGATTAAAATCATGGTGCATTTAACCAAAAAATGAAGAATTGTAATTTTGATGATGACGAAAAAATTCGATCAGACCTAACAAATGTCATACGGTTATAATCAGAAAAAAATCTACTTTTAGATTCCTGAAGAAAAAAAAATAGATATTGCTATTTAAAAAAAATGTCATTTACGTCATAGCTCTATAGCTGGTGTTGCAAAAAAATCGAAACTATATTGATGCGCAGGAAAAAAATAAAATCGACCTTTATCTTATCAGCGTTTTATTTGAAAATGAACTTTGAAGAAAAAACGAATTCTATTCCCCACTTTTGATGCGCACTGTATATATTTTTATTGGCGTGATCCAAATTAGGTACAAGGTATTTTTTCCATTAGAATAACATGAGAAAAATTGTATTTGCATCTTCTGATTCTCACAAATGGCTGAAAACATAATGCACAGAAAATTTGAGGACATATTATTTCAGACACTTGAAGGCTCTACAAAAAAAGTATAAAATAATTTTTTGATAAGCTCACTCATTTCAAAGTTATTCAATTGAATTTAGAGTGAATTCGACCGATTTTTTGGTATTACAGCACAACTACCAGTCTTATTAAAAAAGTGTTCATTGAATTTAATTTACGACATAATTTGTATTTCCAAAAGATAAAAAAGCAATAGTTCTTATCTGCAGTAATAAAGAAATTAATAATTATAAAAAGTTTTAATTAAAAATAGATTTGAGAGTGTCTGATATAGCAGCGTGAAATTATCAGACAATATCAGACACTTTCTTTGAAGCTGTCAATTCTCTACAAAAATATATGATCAGATTTTCTCATTTTATTCTTATGGAAAATAGTAAAATGCCTTGCGGCACCCATAAATATTAATATTTTGAGCTAAAATTTTAAGAGGCCGATTTTTATACCCAACTAAAACTTTAGGACTCATTTTTAAAAAAATAATGTTTTTTTACTAAATCATCCTAATACTCCAACGGGAGACGGCGTATTAAAAAGAAGCATTGTTTGATAAATATTTAGAAATCACTTGTTCTTTGTTCTTCATCATCAATATTAATAATTACATTTTTTGTAAAATTGTTCCTATTTAAAAAAAATTAGCATGAACTATTTGATGACTATTTGGCAACAACGCACATGATTTAACAGGACAACGGAGCGCTTTACCGTGCGAGCTGCGAAGTCGTGTGAAATCACACTAGCGACGAAGGATATCTCCATCTAAAGTAAAACACTTTGTATATAATTTAGTTTTAATTAAAATACATACTATAGTCTCATGGAGAATTGAGATTGATGAAAATTAGTGAACAATAACGAACAATAGTACTTGATCAATATTGAGATTGTTGTATTTATTTTTGTTGTATTTGACTTGAAGAAAATTATATAACTGAAGTTTGAATTGTTTATATATAGGATGTCCAGGTGAACGTGATCATCATGTATAACGCCGTTATTAATCAAAATAAATGAATGTAGTTTTGGGATCAACTGATGATTGGTTGACCATTGGGGGAAATTACTTAGATATTTCGAAAATAGGTCAAAACAAAATCAACTTTTTCAATTTTTGGAAAATGTATAAAATCATTATTGAATATCAGAATGGTGAGGATACATTATGTATATCCAACAAATAGCTTCTTGATATTTTCAATTAAGGCCACAATAGAAGAGAGAAAAATTTGAATTAGAGAGGTAAAATTTTTCGGCATTTATAATAATAAAATCACTTTTACAATTAAATTTTGTACATACTATTTCGATATTATTGAGTATTTTTACAATCTAAAATAGAAATCGCCAATAAGTAAGAAATAATGATGAAAACAAGATCAATAATATTATAGAATATAAGATTATAATGTGATATTGTTTATTTATCTTTTGTCTTCTAATCAATCGACGAATATCAATTTCAATTGAATATTCCATATTGATTTTATTATGTAGAAATCTAAACTGGATATTGGTATATATACGAAAGGTTATTGTTATATGAGACGATTGTTATGAATCATGATACCTTTCTAGTATTCATTAATTGTTACCAAACAACAATCACAACAATAGCTTTCGCCAACTTGCATTTCTACAGTGTCGTTATGATTATTATTACTATTATTATTACTGTTTTGGTTTTTATTTTTATTTTTTTGCATCAAGGAACAAAACATTATTTGAAATATGATACAGTAATAAGAAATAAATCAACATATAAAAGGTGTTTCAATAAGAGCACAAGACTTGAATTGTACAAACCATGTTTGAAAGTGGACAGATAGGAGTCATTATAACTCGATAGAACAACGCACCTTGATTGTTAAACCCTATTATCAAGATGATAAAAGTGGAGGTCGATTTTGCGGACAAAATCATTTTCAGTGAAGAGGCCCATTTTTACCTCGATAGTTTTGTTTAGTAAGTAAAACTGCCACTTTTGAGGCTCAGATAATCTACGAATGATTCATCAGGTAGCAATAAATTTGAAACGTGGCATTGTAATCTGGAGGAATAATTTGGGCCGTTTTACCTTGAAAATGAGGCAGATAATGCAGTAACAGTGAATTGTGAACGTCATCGTGCTATATGATAACTCAGTTTATTGTGCCTCAATGAGATGATATTGCTCTTGAAAACATGTGATTTCAGCAGGACGATGCCACATGTCATACCGCCCGTGAAACATTGACTGCCTTGCACGAGTTTACTTCTTGTCGTGTCATTTCCCGGTTTGATGACTAGAATTAGCCACCACGTTCTTGGAATTTAACAACTTCGAACTTTTGGCTGTAGAGTTATCTAAAGTTACAGGTTAACAAACCAAAATTAGAGCCACCATCAATGAAATACCGCAACATGTATACAAGAATGCTATTGCAAACTTTGCCGGAGAAATACGCATATGCCAGAGAATCCATAGTGGTCATTTTCAAGATATTTTGTTTCATACGCATAATTTCCAATTGCTTTACAAAAATCAATAAATATTCCAATACTTTGCTACAGGAAACCATGTTTTATTCATCCTTTATATCTTGCATCCTTATTGAAATACCGTTTATATGATCTTATAAATGATTCACTTTCAAAGTACAATAATGCATTATTGGCTTCTAATAAAATTAATAACTATATGTTATTATTATAAAATGCAAACATTTTCTGTGTATATTTTTAATTTTCGATATCATTAAATTAATTAAACTAACATCAAATCAAGTACAATATGTTATAGTTAGAGTCATGGTAAATTCATCCTATTTAGGTTTTTTGAACTTAATTATATTGGAAGAAAGATTAAGATCAAGATTAGATTATATTGATTGATGATGGTTTGAGATTAACAGTCTGGACACACAGGACGTAGTATCAGGTCCGGCATCGTGCAAGTGTAATGAAAGTTGCAATAAAATATACATAAATGCGAGCGTGATCATAAATATCTCTATCTCGCTGGCACTTATATATAAAGAAAGACAACGGACCCCATACGTACGTAACAGTGCGTTCTATGTGTCCTGACCATAAGTCAGAAAATAAAAAATCTCATCAAAAGAGATTTTTAATCTTCTTCTAACCATATTATCCAAATATAAAACTGAAGGAAAAATAATCACGAGAAATTTCTATTTCGAATCGATTTTTGTTTAATTAGAAGAAATCCTAATAATTTATAGTTAATTACGTTAAGCTATCAAAGTATATCTTGCAACATTCACCTATAACATTAGTTAATCATGACATGGATGTGGTTTAGTTAGCTTCACACGTATCTAAACTTCAATTAATTAAAGTCGAAGGGAGATATTCGAAAAATGCATGTACCCTTCGATTCTTATTTAATCAATCGGAATTAGTTATTCCAAAATTTCATTTTATTTCACAATTAAAACAATTAATGATTATTATTATGAAATTTCGTTGTGTTGGAGTTTTGAAGCTTAAATTGTTGGAGTCGCATTAGTTTCGGTTTTTGATTTTGAAGCGTTTCGTTCGATCTTTCTCGTAATTTAATGATCGTGCATTTTCCGAACTTCCTTATCAGCAGAAAAAACTCGTCTGAGTGCGATTAGAGGTGAGTGATATTAGTTTTAAAAGAGGGGTGATCGCATTATGCGTATTGCAAATATTGATGAATTTCTTTCAATTCATGCGGTAACGCAGATATCGAGATTCTAACCCAGTTCAAAAGCGTTTATGTGATTTTTAATTGTTTTGAATAATACATTTAACATTTCTACAGCTCTTGCATAGTTATATGACGATTCTGTTCAATTATGCTCCAACTGTATCATCATGAACTTCATTAGGTAGTCCAGAACGGTAGTCATCTTTAAGCGAAAAATTTTTAGAATAAATTTTTGTAAAAATAAGCTACTTTTTTCCTCCTTTATATTACAAATGACCGTGAACTAATAGTTGTAAATACGTTTGCACGCAATTTTTCAGTATCCCGAAACGAGGTGATATCAACTAACAATTGTCATAAAAAAAATCTAGCACTGGTGAAGAAAAAATATAATGCTGTAATCCGAAATTACTTTCTTACGAATCTAATATTTTATTACAAAACATGCAAGAATTTTTGCAACCTTCAAATTCGTAGCTTTCAACTTGTGAAATTCAATAAATTCGATAGGGATAAAATGCTGCGAAATACGGGAAAACTTTTTCTATCAATTTTAATTTTTTTTATATAATCAACTTTTTTAGTTAAACTGCCAATTTCCTCACTTGAACTTACTATCTCTTCATTACCTACCTTGTTCCTTATAAATTATATTTTCCTCTATTAACATTGACTGAGATTCAAAAATGGTGAATGCGCCGGGGAAAAATAAATAAATATGTATTCAATTAGTCGAAAATTCAAGTTTATAATTTTTTTATGTAAATTTCAATCATTTCCAATGTTGAAATGATATTTTTCGTAAAGTTGAGAATTTTCCGATTGAAAATTTTCAACGAGTTTCATCCAAAAAAATTTTTCTAATGCGAATTGCCAACAAAACTACAACATTTCTCAATCTATTTCGAAATTTTGGAGAACGCAATTATTGTTAATAAGAAAATCGCTCACAATGTCGAATAGAATTCAACTTGTAACAAATCCAAGATTGTATGTTGTGACAAGCAAAAAAAAATTATAATAAACCGACCGAAATAGAGCAATTGACTATCCAATGCTATAATTATTAAATTTTATATAAATCTGGTAGAAATTCAATCAAATAATGAAACCGGCCTATTTAAGATCTTGATATATCCAACAAAAAAATCATTACTTATATAAATCATACAAATAAAATATAATTGGAAGAAAACGACGTATAATAAATAAAAACACAAAAAGTCTATAACAAAAAAAAAATAATAATCGGAGAGATTTTATTAAGTTATACTGTATAAGAAGATCATAAAAATCAATGGTTCATATTTCATCAAACTTTGTTTTGTTCTTACATAAAATACTATATAAAAACTTTTATTATCTGTACTTAATATAGAAAACAAAATAATGAAATTCTTCCGGATAGAATCCGGAAAACAACCCTTATAATCTAATTAAATCAACATTTATAATAATTGTAAAATTGAAATAGTGCTTAGATGTTCCACTTTTCATTTTACAGTCGATAAATTCCACAATATAAACGACAACTTCAATGGCTAATTACCCATATTTTCAATGAGCAATAG
>JAZBGX010002009.1:0-10721 GCA_037414775.1 Zonitis immaculata | reverse complement strand
CGTATTTGCTAGACTGCTTATCCAAATCAATTCGATTCATGTTGTTGGTAGTCTGAAAAGATTAGGGATAAATCCGACAATTCGAATATGTGAGTCACATATAAAAAAATAAACGGGCATAACTGATAATTAAAAGTATGCTTATTCAAAATATTCAAGCAAAATTGAATAATTTTTGTATATTATAGAGAATTAATATTTATTTTTTGAAATTACTTATTTTCGCTGTTGGAAATCTTTTTTACAAGTTGTGCAATTAAATCTCCAAGTTAACGTAAGTCAACATAAGTCGTTCGAAAATTCTATAAAATATAAAAGTAGATGATTTTCATCATCAAAGATATACACAAATTTTTTGTTTGTTTTATCCCCTTCTTTAC
Source organism: Zonitis immaculata (assembly GCA_037414775.1). Taxonomy (NCBI): domain Eukaryota; kingdom Metazoa; phylum Arthropoda; class Insecta; order Coleoptera; family Meloidae; genus Zonitis; species Zonitis immaculata. The sequence continues at coordinate 10,341 of JAZBGX010002009.1, read as the reverse complement.
ATAACATTATTTAAAATGTAATAATTCCAGAAATATCTGTCAGCAAAATTTATAGTCGGTTCATACAATAGTTTTGTTTTTTTTTTTTTTACCAAATGGTTATAAATAGATCCCGGAAAAGAAAAGTGGTAGATTTTCGGGATTTATTTTATGATTTGAGGTTTCTAAAAAAGTAACCAAATGGACAATCTCTGGTTGATTTCCCACAGGAAATTGATCCAAATCAAAATACAATATCATAATTTTGGATTTTTTGTTAATATTTCAGAATGACTATTTTGTTTTTAGAGAGAAACTAAACGAGATCAATATAGAGAGTAGCTTAAGAAAAAAATCGTAATTAAATAACATTGTAATTGAAAGCTGTCTGTATTACATAAGGGAAATCCTTCCAAATTTAGCCACCTTAGGGCTTATTTTTCCTATATTCCGCAGATACGAACAAAGAAAATTGCGGTTCTATAATAAAATAATGGGAATTAACAGAAACAGTAATTTAACGATAAATTCCATGAGAATACAGTTTTTATATTATTTTAGTTGAATTCATAAATTTCTCCAAGGGAAGATTGATAAAATTTAAAATTATTAACGAGTAATGATTTCCGTTTGGAAAAAAATGGTGGATGCGCCGGGAATTTTTTTTTCCACTTAATAAATTTGATTGCTTTACTTCTAAATTATTCGGAATTAATAAAAAAAAAACAGATATTCGAACTAATTTGACTGAAATCATTGGAAGAAAAATGTAAATTATTGCAACTGGTGTAGAAATGGCTTGTAGTAAATGCGATTCGTTAAATTTACAAGTATTTCAAAAATAATTAGACGATTATAACAGGCACGCATGTGTGTGTGTGTGTGTGTGCGTGTGTAAATGTTTGTCTGTATTATTGTCACAATCGTTTAATTAAGACATTCAGTGATGGTTGTAGATTTTGCTGGGAATTGTTTGTATAGTTGTGAAGTCAAGCAAGACACTAATAGGGTGAGCCGTCTTGTTATTAGATACCCAAGAAACCTCCAACCGAAATGGAATTAGAATTAAAATAGAGACAAGCTTCGTTCAACAATGGAAGGCTTATTGTTATTTGTAACTACCTGTTAATTAAATTCCTAGATAAAATTTTTCTAGTCTCTCCACAATCATTAAAATATAATTAAGAATTTTGAATGATATTAATAATAGTAATGAAAATTGTCTTGTAGACAATTAAAACATTTATAGAAATTTTTGAAATCGTCAAGATAATATAATGGTACGATCCTGGATCGATTCAATATTTTTTGTTGGTAATTATATTTAATAGCAATTATACTTGAAAATTTTATTGTAGGGTTCAAATTCACAAATTACCAAATATGGAAATTTCCAGATTTCAGATTAGTGAGTATATATATAGGGAAAATTTGCTATTCAAAACCATTATCATTATTTCAAATTATTAGAGTAATTTTCAACACATTATCTAATGAATGTAGAGAGGTATATAAGTTAATATCGAGTAATTATATTCGAATTGTTGTATGGTAATTGTAATTTAAACGGCAGAATTTTTAACTTTATACTCTATTGTTGTTTTTCTAAATACGAATAACAACCAATAAATAAAGAAAAAAGTTTGTGAATCGATTCAAATAGGTTTGATTTTATTATAGAACTGGGTCAGGAGAATTCCGCAAATAACTAGACAGATAAACTATACAGATTCTACCGTTGCGTTCTCCAATTCTTACAAATCAATCTAGATTCAAAACGAACAAATATCGTCAATAAATTCGAAGAAAATAAGAAAGACGATTGGTGTTGTTCTATATTTTTGGTTTTTTTTTCTTTCAAAGAGTAAATTGGCAAATTTATTGCTTGTCGTAGCGGTTGTTACAATTCTAATGTTAATCGTTATCTTGATCGGCAACCGTCGGTTATTATATTATACATATATGCATTTTTGTACGAGTATATATATATATATATATATATATATATAACGAGCGTATGACGGTAATTGTTATCGCATTTGGCGACGACTTTGTATGCGTAGGTCTGCAGCTTGTTTCAGTCACTTTATTCTTACCTCACAAGTGTCCAATTCAATTACATATGAACTAAGCTATGGTTCTACGTTCTCAAATGCATGGCCAACTTCGAGGAGAATTACCATGCTGCACTCGTTATACAGCGTGTCCCAAAAAGTTCTTAACAAATAGAAAACTTTTTTGATTTTACGAAAGAGAGTTACTCTTGATAAAAAGTCCTGCTTTCTCCGAAAGTATTATTGGAATTATAAAAATTCAGGAAAAATCTACAGGGTTGCCGAAAATTTGGAAAACCTAAAACTGTCTTAAGAGAGACTTATCGATAAGGCTTATTTTAGAGCAAAACATCATAAGAAAATTATGGTGAGGACGGTGAGGCCTGATAAAATACAAAATTTTATAAAGAAATTGAAATCTGAAGACAGTATACGGGGTATACAAAAAGTTTTAGTTAACAACATCGCAAAATAGCATTTTTTCGTAAAATCAAAAATGAATAAAGTTTTCCATTTGTTAAGAACATTTTGGGACACGCTGTATTTATACATACGTAAATATTAAAGTAATAATGGCGATTAAAATTGAAACGATTTGTATATGGATTATGGTTGATTTTGATTGTTGTAGAAGATAAAGAAACATTTTATTCTGGACACATTCATATTTCACAGTCGAAATCCTTCGACCTTGCGATCGCTTACAATTCATGCATACTAATGAGCTGAAATATTGAGGGTTGGCGGTTGGTGGTAGTGGTGATGCTGGCAGAAATAACAAGCAATAAAACTTTTTTAATGAAATCTTATATTATAAATATTAAGATTGTTATTATTAATTTGAAAACAAAAATTATAATACAATAACGAAAACAAAAGATTGATACTATAATAGAAAATTATTTGAGGCGGTTGTTTGGATTATTAAAATCAATAGAAATTCTTGAAATTCCAATTTGTTTAGCAACAAGAATAAAATTTGTCAATGTCCATTGGAATTGAACATGGAAACAAAGAAACAGTATATAGGCTGAACGAAATAAGGAATAAATAAATAAAATAGATAAGAGACGTTCCAAATGACAAACGAAAAACTCTCTCTCTCTCTCTCTCTCTCTATTCAGTGCTCTATATTTTTTTGGTAACGTTTATAAACAAAATATATTTATAGCAAAAGAATCAGTCATGTGTGGGAAAACTTGATAAAATTCACCTTGAATTTATATGTATAACGTATATACAAGCTGTCCACAGTTCAACTATTACTATTGCGATGCCGTAAATTGATACATATCGATTGAAAAAGGATAGAATATGAATATATTGTAATTGCCATTTGTTTCAGCCATCAGGGAGTCTGTCACAATCAAATTTAGTACTTGTCTTTTAATGATAACAAAATTCCAATGCTGAAGCTTACAAAAAGGACATGATGTATATAGGTTTTTTTTTTATAGAATAAGGGGTTGGCATTGGGGTGTGTGATGTTGTCACCGATGTATAACTACAAACGATGAGTTAACGTTACACTGATATCGCATAAATTTCAAATTTAAATATACATGCATATAATATAACTCATAAACCATCTACAATACTTATATCGAACTGATATAATTTAGTAGCCGTACTGATTCTAATTGTACTAGTTAGATTCATTATTTATGAATGTGTTATTATTATGATTGTGAAAAATTATTACACAATCGTTGTTATAGTATACAGTCGCCTCGGAAATTATGTTAATAAACAGAGCTTATAAATTAATTGAGAAAAATCTTTCAAGGTAGTGATAGTATTGGAAAAAACTAATGTTTCCTTAAATATTCAATCGGGTTTAAGTCTGGACTTTGACGATGCCAGTCCAGCGCTTTTCTTGTACAAAGAAAAATGAGCTTGTATTATTTCATCCGATAAATAAATAGAGTGGATATTGATACCGTCTAATCTAATTTTCCTACTTATACTGATGATAGATTTCCCATGGATTTGACCAATTTCTGCGTTATTTTATCGTCATACGAATGAAATATGATCAACATTTAAACATAAACGAGCGAACTATCCTTATATAAAAGGTTCCCATTAAGAATCTATTTTCTTAAACAATAAAATATATCTATTTCCACAAAAAAAAAACAAACAAAAAACGAACCACTGTTACTGGTTTTTCTTTGATAAATCAAACATAAAGGATATATCATTCGTTATACAGTGTTGACAAAAAGTCTGGAGCACCCAAAATATCTCACAAAATATAGGCTTTTCTCTAAAATAAAAAAAACACATGGGCAAGATAAAAAGTGTTTTAGATATAATTCAATTTTTTGTACAGTGGAACACATTGAAGTCACAAAAATAGGTACCATTTTTTTTTAATGGCAACCAGAATTTCCATTCAATATAACGCATTTTTTTGAATATAAGTACTACAAAAATTTTGATATGGTACTTAAACAAAGTTTCAAGTGAAATGCAAATACAGTTTTAAGGGTGAAGATTTGAAAGAACAGATTTCGATATGAAATTTCACAATATCGAGTCGGAATTACTTGGACAGAGTACAACAGAGTACAACACTACTCTTACTTGGTTGATGGGCAACAATTTGAACACCATATTGATAGATGTATTTCTTTTTTCTATCATTTGTCCGCATTTTTCTTGAAACTTCGAAACATCGAAATTTTCGTAGTATTGCAATCAAAAAAGTGTGCTGTATCATTATATTAAATAAGAAATAAGGGTTGCTATTTGAAAAAAAAGCACCCTCCTCGGCTTCTTCAACACACACGCCATTGTACATAGAGTTAAAGTATACTAAAAGACGGAAAATTGAAATTAATTTTTTACTTTATTTTGTGAGATATTTCGGGTGTTCCAGACTTTTTGTCCACACTATATATTAGCAGTTATTTCTCATGATTTTTTGAGTGGTTAATATAATCTTATGGTAAAAGGTTGTTTGTTGATTCACCACATTTTATGTTTGAATCATCAATGTTAAATGCTTTTTGACAGTTTATTGTTGTAGAGAAATGGAAATTTTGATAGGGGAGTGAAATAAACATAGTTTAGGGATGCTTTTAGTGTTCGAATTAATTGAGTGAGGTGACAACCGGGTCAATTGTGCAAGCTTCCATCAACTTGAAGCTGGTAATAACTTTGAGAGCTTGGGAAATTTCTATCTTGAATTATTATTTTTAAGTTTTCTTTATTGTTGAAATCATTAGCGTTTATTCAAGACGTAAACTGGCTTAAGTAAAAAAAAAATAACAATTCCACGATCGGTTGAGATTGATATAATTTTTATTTTGGTTTCTGCTAGTTATATCTATAATAGTCGCTATATACCGAATGCTTGTTGGCTATACCACCATCTGTATTGCAAGTGTAAATTTGTTCTAAGTAATTCCATTAAAGAAATGCAATTTTCTTTCTGTCATCTTCCTGAAATTTATAGCAATCCAGAAAAATTTAGAAAATCTCTGTCAGTTAACAACGTCTCAAATTACAGGCCTGTAGTACGAGGAATGATCCAAAATTAATGATAAATGATATAGAATATAATTTATGTTTCAATGTAGTTTCCTGACAAATAAATACACTTGGTCCAACTCTTCTCTAAAGCACGATCTTTACCTTGACTCACCCGGAAACAGTTCTACAGCGAACATTACCTTGGTACTTATTGTATTCAAATTTCTTTCTCCTTACATTGACAGAGAATATCGGAGTAATTTAAAACCAACTTCTCGAATCGTAGTCATCACAACTTTGGTTTTATGTACGAGTTCATCGTCCTGGTAAAACAGAAATCCACCTTGCAGTTTGCCTCTCCTTATTTTCTTGATGAAATTCCGCAATACTCTCATATCGCCAGCGTTATGGTGGCTCCCTTTTCTAAGTAATCCTTGTACTAGCGTGTAACTGTATAGAATATGACTTCATTTTTCTATATTTTCGTGTTAACTGTCATTCTTCAAATGAATGTAGTGAGAAAATTTGACGGTGTGTTCTAAACGATTTTCGTACTCGTAGCTACTACCTTGTTTGTTTTTTAGATTTTTGTGACCACTAGAAATATCCGATTATAATTAGTTTTGAATCAGCCCTCGTATATATGTGCAAAAAATCGACGTTACGAAAATTTATCTAATCTATCATAAATTGTTTTTGACGTCTAGTAAGCGATACAAATAATATGCTTGCAATATTATGTAACTTGAGACTTTAGTCGATTATCTTGGATAGACCTAATTTTTGTGTGTGGGAGGATTTTTCCATATCGTCAGACGTTGTCAATTTAGTTTGATATGTCGGTTCGTGTATTATAGAGATTCAAATAAATCTAAAATTCAGAATTCCTTTTTTTTTTTGTTACATGACATTTGAAACGACTCTATTATAAAAGCTATCAATAGATGAAGTTCGTCCTTTATCCAGTTTTGATCTAATACAATTGAATTATTGAGGGAAATTAACGATAAATATCAATTTCCAGTTTAAGTAATAATCAATAACTACTAAATATAGGATAGAATATGTCGATAGTTGAGTTTATAATTATGGAAATTATCTAAAATTTGAGTAGAATTCACCACCATCTATCTATATAATTGTTGTAAATTTGATGTCGTTCATAATAATTCCACTTTGAAAAAGGCAATTATTCATTCTGTCATTTCCATGAAATTTATAAAAATTGGACGCTTAAAATCGAGACCATTTCCAGCACGAAAAATATTAAAATAAGCTTTCATCATTGGTTTTTATATTTTTAATATTATATCAGTCTTCGATTTATCGAAATTGGAATAATTTTCAAATTTAATATTCGTCAATCTGATCGTCTTTTTGTTTCCTTTTCCTTGTGCCCTCCTTATAAATTTGAATAATTCAAATCGTTTTGATCGATGATGATTACTGGACGCTCCTATTTGGAAAATATAATCGAACCTTTCCGACAATAATCATGATAATAGAATGTGGTATATTATAGCCTATACACCTGTCATTTATTAGAAATTTTATGGTTAATTTGCAATATATAATCGATTAATTTGGATAAATTTAATGATTTAATCGTTGATAAATGCCTATTTCGAATTGTATCAATGTTTATTGTTCCTATGATAGAAATTAATTGTTTGAGCACAATACAAAATTACATTGATTATTATTATTATTATTATCATCATTTTTTTGATAAGTCAGTTCACGTTTATCATTAAATATTGAACAAGGCAAAAAAAAGTATCAAATAATGGAACAAAGTTTCGTCATTGAAAAGTTTTAGGCATTGTACCGCATCCACCAATAAACTAGTTCGGAAAAAAAGGTACATTATCACAATTGCGATTACGAAATTTAATGTTGAATTGATCGGATTTCTGTGCACGTTTCTCGTTCATATCGGGAACAATTAGAAAAATTTCTAATTAGTTTTTCGTTGTAGTTTCCATCACGCGAAAAATTTATTCCCTTCATATAAACTAAAACTTAAACATTAAATAACGGCGCCATATTAAAACTATCAACTTCAACATCATCTAACATCTAGCGTCATCATTACGACGTTAACGCAACATTAGAATCAACATAAACACAATATGGACACGATATCAATACAATATTAGCCCCCACGTAATATCAATGCAATATCATTATCACCAATGCAAAATTGACACAATATAATCCATAAAGTTAATATCAAAATTAATATGGACGATTGGATTTGAATACTTATTGCAATTTAGAAAATCAGCACATAGAAACTAAAAAAAAATTCATATATCGATAAACATTAATTGGAATATCTTACCAGTTTATCATCAAAATTATACGAAGTTTATCGATGTTTGTAAGGCTCGAGGCATATTTCTTGCTTAATTTTTCATTGATTTTATTGAAACATTTCTTGGAATCACAGTCAAATTGTAAGATAAATCTTGAACGAAATCACACCGCACGCACAGTTCATGAGGTGGGTTATAATTGGGATAAATAAATTTGCTTATGGTTTTTGACAGCGATATTGATTATGTTCTTTTGGTTATGAATTTTTTTCTCAATTATGAATTAAAATGGTCGATTTTTATTGATAATAATCGCCAGTCTCTTGACACCAATTCAACGCATTTGTTGTATTTTATGGAAAGTCACTTTAGTGCTATGTAAGTTCGATTTGATTTGTTACGAAAATCTACCGAAAAAACACTTGTATTTTTTGTTAAACCACGAAAACTTTTATAATAATGGTTAGAGTTTTCTGTCAACTTTTCGTTAACTTATTGCTAGTCCAGTTCTTTACCAGTTTTTATAATTTAATTTTTTTCGCGAAAAATCGTCAAAAATCACTAATTTGCCTGGTTTATTTACAAGGACTGTTTAACAATGTGAATGGATCTCGTATCGTTGTGATAGTTGGTGGGGTCCCTCAATGATGGAAATATGGATGGAATTTCGTCGATGAATTGCTGAGTTTCTTAGATATTTTAAGCACTTTAGGAATTTCACGTGAATTATATTGAAGTTTTCTACTAAGAAGCAATTTCACGGTGGATATAAATATCGTCTTTTTCTTTTCGGTAGAGAATGACTTTTGCAAAGACTTTATTATAAAATCTATCAAATGGGAAAAAGCTCGACCGTTATCCAGTTTAATTAAGTGTCTCTAGTTAACAATGGACTTATGGATGGAAATTTATGTAATTTCCTATAAATATTCGATAAAATAATAATCCTTTGTATTTGGGAGAGCTTAAAATGAAAACGATGGATTTTCGATTAATTGCAAATAATTTCCGAACAGCCGCAAATTTAATGAGAGATTCGATGTTGATTTACTCTTTTTTAAGTTGAGCCTTTTTTTTATAAGTAAGGGTACGAAACTGTGATAGGAGAATAAAGGAATATTTATCTCGTATAGTTTGAGTGTTCCAATTAATTAACTAAGATGACAACATGGTTAATTGTGTAAGAATAAGTCAACTTTGAGTGGGTAATAATTTAAAAGATGCTCTGAACACTGAATTATCTACTACGAAAAATTTCAAAAGGCAAATATTATTAATGATAACAAAAAGCTTAACGAGATTTTTTTCTATCGAAATTAAAGGAATATCTTAGGTGTAGAGACCACCGCCATTTATAATATTCATGAAATTCATAGCAACCGAGAGATATTGAGAAATCGTCTTTAAGTATCAATGTGGTGTTACGAGAATCGTTCAAAAATCGTCTAATTTATCATCAATTGTTTTTGGCATACAATAACCGATGCAAGAATATAGTTGAATTTTATGTTGTTTTAGAATTGACTCAACTATTGCCTGTGGGAGAATTTTTCTATGTCAGGCGTTGTCAAGTTGACTATGTCGACGACACAAGCTATTCTATCTCGTTCCTTTGATTTGTCCGTGTTCTTGCTCTCTATATATATATCAATATGGATTACTCCAACCTCATAATTTCTTTTGAGTTTGGGTCATATTTGAAAAGACTTTATTAGAGAATCTATCAAACATGAAAGGCCCAAGAGTCATTATCAAGTTTTAATTAAGTACAACTTAAGTTGATTATTGAGTTATGTTAGGAAATTAATAATTGTGGAAAAATATTGAGAGGAGAAACCGTAATAAAAGTTTATGTGTTGTAAAATAATGTTTACAATAGTTGTTTGAGTGAACGATTTAATTTCCTTTGGGATGTGTTTCATTAAATTTCGTACATTTATCAATTGAATACAAAACAAAATTCCTACTAAATTATTTCCATTTTCGTAAACTTTCACCGTTACAATTGTCGATTTAGATTGGTAGAGAATGAAAGGCGAATAATCAACTGGAATATCAACAACTGTAGTAAATGAGTTTAATCTTGAACAGGCATTTTACTAATTCTCCTAATAACACCAAAGCTTTTTACTGTACTCACAATTGTTTATTGTTGAATAAAGACAATTTGGGAATAGATCACTTCTCTAAAGAAAAGAACAAAAGGAAAACCGAACGATTCCTTCAATTATCATAATCTTCTCGATTGTGCAAAACTTTATGACTTCCAAACTTGTTTATTTCACCACAAATTTGTCCATTTCATTTTATTCTTTTATTTATAGTTTGATATAAATCTTGATTTCGTGAATGGGTTGAATATAGGAGTTGATAAAATGTGAGAAGTTATATTAACAAAGATGAATTATCACGACTGGCAACAAAAACCACGTTTTATTTTCATTACATCAACTGGAATGTCCCTAGAGAAATTTGATTGCAAGTTTATATAATATATACCTATATACATA
>JAZBGX010002008.1:0-14960 GCA_037414775.1 Zonitis immaculata | reverse complement strand
AAACTTTTTTTTTTGTTATTATTAGATACTCAATGTTTTTTATTTCCAAAATTTTTAGAATAAAAATCATGCAATTCTCGTTGAATTGTAAGAATATTAATAATTATAATAACAACAACAACAATAATAATAAACTTGTTCTATTCGATTGTAATAGCTTTTATTAAAACTGAAACACCCGCAGCGTGCAAACTAATTAATATCACAACCAATTAATATTGGTTTTAATGCAATCGCGATTGATTTGTTGCTATTGTATTTTAATAAATTATTGTTTATTATAATCGCAATGGGTGTTTTGCTGGTTGTGACTTTTGTTTTATTTTTTCAGAATTTATTTTTCTTAAAAATTTTCTAAATAATAATAATTATTATTATTAAACAATTTGTCTGGGGATAACAATACTTTTTAGATCATTTCCGGTAGGGTGTGTGAAATAAATTCAAAAGTAATTCAGTTAAAATCACCTGTTCCGTTCATTAAATATTAATTTATTATATTTATTTTTATTATTAAAAAATTTAGGTACTTATATGTACTTGTGTATGTATGTAAGTAGGTACCTATATAACATATAACAAAGGTTGTAATAAATAAAAAACATGTGATGCACGCAAATAATAGATTAAGGTAAAAAGATTCCCAAAATAAACAAAAAAATTAAAAGAAAAATTATCACCAGTCTTTAAAATTTGGTTATTTGCGAATATATGGGGTGATTCAAAGTCGTTTGTGCAATAGAAGGTTCGAAAACGGTTCAATTTGATGTAATTTGAAAAATAAACTAAAATTTTGTAGATTGAATTATATTCTTCAGATGATTTTATTCGGGAACAATACTTCGTTACAGTAATTTGTAAAAGTCGATTGAATTGTTCTATAAATGTTTCATAGAGAATGATCATCAATGATGGATTTTGTCGCGTGAAACATCCTGTATAGATATGCAACTTTTTCTTACAAGTACCTACACAATAATTATAAAAACATCAATCATCTTTTAATGATATTAGAATTTATTTTCGTTAAATTTTAATGACAAACGCTTATTATCATCATACCAAGTGGCAATGAAAACAGGCTGCAAGTCTCTATTTTCAGAATAAGGGTCGGGCCCGTTTTACACTTGGCTAAATTGAGTTATAAATTGTTTTCTGAGTCGCCGTCAGGCAGCAAAAATTGAAATTTTGTGAAAATTTCGAATATGTTCTATTTTCTAGTGTGATTTTAAGCTGATTTTTGTACTTACGTGTCATACACACTTTTTTATTTTGTTCTAAATTTTTGAAAAAATGGGATAGCACCGATTTTCTAGCTCAGTTTAGTCAAGTGTAAAACGGCTTTTAGAATGGTCAAATAAGAAAAAATCATTTGTTCTTCATATAACTTTATAACTTTATCGACTTCAAACGGAAGAGAACCTTTCTGATGTATGTTTCTATGACCTTCAATAACAACTGAGTAGAGACTGCAAAAGTTGAAAGATAGAAAAGATCTGAACAATTATGTAGATGACCATAGTGCCCTAGGTCCTTTAGGACTATCCATTTTCTTCCAAATTTTGTGTGTTGAAACAATTTAGTATTAAAAACAAATTTGCAAAATTTGAGGACAATTGCTTCTTTAGGGCCGTTTTACACTTGGTTAAATTCAGTTAGAAAATCGGTGCGCGCCTATTTTTTCAAAAATTTTGAACAAAATAAAAAAAATCATGCAAAATCCTACTAAAAAATAAAACATATTCGACATTATTACAAAATTTCAATTTTTGCTCTGCGGCGCGCCAACTCAGAAAACAATTTCTAACTCAATTTAGCCAAGTGTACCAAAGACGTTATTGGTGAATTCCCTTAAAAAAAAAAAAACAAGTTTGCGGATCTACGTAGACTTGTCCCATTATTATATCAATATTTTTGCACGTAATTTCCGGACACCCGGTATATTTTCTCATCATCGTATTATGCAATTAATTGGCTCTTCAGCAATGTAATATAAGCTATAGTTTATCCTGAAAAACCATGAAAAAATCGATAAAGTTTGTTGGAACTTTTAAGTCATGATTTAGGGATGCAGCAAATGAATTTCAGTTGCAATATATTGATTAGTCCAGTGCTCTCTTGATTGTAACCAACTGAAAATACACACAATTTATGATTTTTCAAGATTTTTGATATACAAAAAACTAAAATTGGGGATTTTTTTTTGTGTTACCTTGGCCATAACTGAAATTCATCTTCAGAAAAGAAAGGTTTGTAACGAATGAGTGATTCATTCTGCAGTTAATTTAAAGTTAACTTTAATAGAATAGTAGACAATGGGAAAATTATATTTGAATTTCGCTATTTATACTGAAACTACTCCATTAGGTCAATGACCTCCAATATTTTTTTTCCAAATAGCTCGGATTTCTTGCGAATAGTCACACATTTGCTCATAAAACCTGTGAATTTTTAGTTTTTCTAAAACTTAATTTCAAATCTGGACATGGATCAATGGCAATGAATCATGGAGCTTTAAGCAAATATAAGAAAACCTTAGTGTTCTTATTTTAATTTTCGAGATAAATAAGATTTTTTGAGTCGAAAACTCTGAGAATCGTGTGTGAATCGAAGTGAAGTGGCCATTTATTATTTTTAGTTGATTGCAACCAAGGCTGCAAGGCACTTATCACTTCATTGAAGCTAGAATCCAACATTTACTTCTTCCACCCCTGAATTATGCTCATTAAACTTGACAAACTTATGCAATTTTTCCAGGAATTTCCACATTAAGTCATTTAAAGTAAATTAAATGTAATGTCCAGTCAATCCGTAAGTCCTATAAATTTCAAAATTTTGAATCAATTATCATCACATCAATCAGTCTCCAAAATTTAAGAAATTCTCCTAAAAAATAGAGAGAGTGGTCATGGTCTGTAGTCTGTTTTGATTGTCACCCGGTATATATTTTTGGCCAGAATTATATTTTTCTATTCGTATATTGTCGCAGTCCTTTTTATTTTTAAATACTCTCATACAAATCATCATTGGGTTGTTGTAATTTTTTTGTTTTAATTTTTTGTTAATTTTCCTTTAAAGTCAATTGTCGCGCCTCGCCTGACTGACTGGCGCGGTGGCATTCTACGAACCAGGCCGCATCTAATTGATAAAATACAATATACCGATGTGAATCAATTGGTTATGGATGTTAGAGCTCGTGTGGAGCCAACATTGTCTTCGGAAATTCACAAAGAATATTATTATATGTATAGTAATATGAAACAACGTTGCAAACGACCTTGTCGGTCACGATCTCCAAGATAGATCGAATTGAGTTATATAGAACGCTTTTTATTTTGTTTTTGTTTATTTATTTTTGGAAGGCTTCTTCATTCAGAAGTCGTCGAATTAATAAGAAAATAATTCGAATTAATTAGATTTTTTTTCTTCATAAAATAGATATTTTCATAAAACCCTAAACACGAACTGCTATCCAAAATACACAATACAATCTATATTATTGATAAATATGTATGTTCTTAAATACCATTTTAGTAGAATGCGACAGGTGTATAGTGCATTGTTCTCATTTTGATCGTATTGTATAAACTGGAATAGAGAATTAAGTCCTAAAACTAATTTACATAAATAACCATTTAAATGTTTAATTGGACATTTATCAAAGTGATTAACGAAGTAACAAAATTTTTGACAAGACTATAACTGGTACACAAGTAATAAACTTATAAATATCTTATGTAAAGATAGGGGAATGAATATATACAAGTTGTTCAGTTTAAAATTACCACCATTTCGAATTAGCCGCCATCAGACCATATGAACTTGTTGCCATCTTTTTTTTTATTATAATGACAAAATCATTGGAATTGTTCCAGTACTATTGGATCAAAGTGCTTCTCTTTTTCACTAATGTAAAACCCTATGTATTCAATGAGTTTAACAAAGAGAGCTTCCAGATTTTGATTTGATTAATTCGAAAAATAGTGAAATCATCTATTATGTGTTTAATTTATTATTATAATTTAATTACTATTATTAGAGAGAAATTTGACTATTGTAATAATTACCATGGAAATGCAATAGGAAATGGTAATAAATATTTAGTAGGTATGTCCATTTGTATTACATAATGTATTAGTCTTGGAAAGGATATGTATGTTATGTACTTGGTGATTTGTAGGTGTGAAAATAAACTTTACCAGTAGAAAATACATTCATACATACATATATATATATATGTATTTATATAAAGGTAATAAATTTTAATACAAATTAGCTGACAATGTTTCAAGTTTTATAAGTATTTTTCGATTTAAATAAATATACTGAAGAAATCATCTCGAAAGAAAATTGACTTCCAATTCAAGTGTTATTTTCGTTTTATTATTTTTTAGTTTTGTTCGACTAAAAAGCTGTTTATATGATTTGATCTAAAACGGAAACTAGTCTATTTTGTTCCCAAAATAATAAAAAAAAAACAAAAACTGGGGAGATTTTGATTGATAATGTGTAATTTATATTGTAATTATTATAGTTTGGAGTCAAAAATGCTGTTATTTTTTTAATGACATAATTATTAAAAAGACAAAATCGTGTATTTCATTAAATGAGTCTTTTTCTCTAAAAACAAAACAAAAAAAAATGTATATCCAAATTACCCGTGACTAAATTAGTATGCTTATGTGAACTAGGTAATAATTTTAATGATAGTTTAATAAAACTATGATGATAGTTTTATTGAGATAAGGAACAATAAAAAGAGTCATTAGATAAAATTTCTATTAATTTATTGATTATTTAAAATTTAGTCTTCAAATTTATTTGAATACATCAAGAGAGAGAGTCGTAATAAGTTATAACAAAAAGAAATAAAAATAGATAACAACAAATTTCAATCGGTACTTAGTGGGTAATCAACAACAATTCCTTAAGTATGTCTGTTTTATTCAGGGATAATGACTTAATAAAAATAGTTTAGTGACATTTCACTATTCTGTTAAAAGATAAATGTATACCAACAATATAATATCACATACTTGGAATTTATATAGATAATTCATCATTTGCAAAAGTTGATTCTATTCAGTTTCATTATATTACAATACAATCCCACCAAGATGCCAGTCAAGGCTATTATGGTCTTTTTCACAATAATCATCTATACAGTGTGTCTCTAGTGGAAAATTTTCACTCTGGATAATTGGGTAGTTTCACCCGGGAGGGATTTGGAAAATTATGCGTGAAAGCAACACGTTAGAACTATGCAATTCATATGCCGACCAAGAATTTTCATAATTTTCATTTTTATTTTTTTACTTGAATTTCGAAAAATGACTGAAACTCGAAAAACGCTGGCATAAACAAAAACAGACGATTCGATTGATGTGACTCATAGTGCGGATATATATTATATATATATATATATATAGATATACACTAATGTAAAAGATTCGTCTAAACATAGCTCCATAGATATGATGAACCAGTGATCCTCCACCACTACTAGAGCATAGTATATTTAAACATCGCGAGTCCATCCTTGGGATATTCGTGGGTCTCTACGTAATTTAGAAGATTGAATAATACTTCTTTGGATATCAGAATTTTACTCAATATTCAAATATTCAATTAATTTGTAATTGAGCACCACATACAAAGTTTAGAGTCACTGTTATAGTTGTATTTATTCTTATAGTGATGCGCAGTGGTTACTGCGGCCCGCACTATGACGTCCAAACAACAAATGGAGCGTTTGAAATCCCAATTTTTTTCAAAAGCAAATTATTAATTATATTTGGTATTTAGAGACAAATAAATCAATAATTAGGACTATACGCTTTACAACAAATGATAAAATATAACTTTAACTAAAATCCCAGGACCATGAAACTACCCAATTCCTAATTACCTGTTAATTCTATTGAATCTATAGTGTTCTCCCTTTTATCCTTTTCAAGTTCAATATTGCTGAATAAAGATAGTAAATATTTCAAAACTGGAACTGTAAAATAAAGTCTCCAATTATATTTTACAAAGAAAAACATCTATTTGAAATGAATTACACTTGTTTGTCAAGCTTGGACTTTTCACAATTTTTCTACAAGATCCCTGTTGCAATAGGAGTATTTTTGCATGGGGTGTAGCATTATAGTCTTACTCTCTCGCTATATACGTAACTCAAGTAGCGTACGACCTCTTCTTTTAACTCGTCGTCGGTCTTGAAACTCGTTTTACCCAGATGTGACTTCAACGTAGGACAGAGATGATAATCTCTAGTTACTTGTTTTAGGCTGAAAAAAGGTTTGCGAGACATTATCCATTCAAATTGGTCGTGGTACGGGCGGTGTGAGGACGAGCGTTGTCCTGATGACAACGTATTCCCATTGATAACGTATAATTTTTTTTGTTTTGAGTTGTAGACGACAGCTCTCTAAATTTTGATAGTAGCGATTAGAATGCTATCTCTGATAGAACATTCTTTTTTTCCTGGCATTCTGGTATTGTTGCCAATTAAATCCAAAAATGTCCCACCCTTTACTGCATAGTAGTGAAGAAATTTGTGGACAGCTGATGATTTTCGGTGAACATTCAGTGACCCATTTTGCGAATGCCTTGTGATAATGCAAATGTTTCATAAAAATTTTATCAGTAGTACTTCTACCGACATCATGAATCGATTTACATAGCTTCCTATTCAACACCAGTTGATCTTCAAGCGTTATCATCTCCACTTTGTGATCGTTTTGTTCACAACCGATAATCATCGGCGTCTATACGTCCATGTCTAAAATTTGCAAATTTTTGACATCCGAATGACTCACACCTGGCAGTAGCGACGAATGCAAACTCTATCGCGAATGGCTTCCAAACTAAAATCAAGTGAGGCAGACATTGCTAAGCTACACGCCAGTGTTACCTGATTTAGCGTTGAAACTTTTCTCGCGTGACTTCAGCGCTTTGGAGAGCTTATTTTAAGGACCACCAACTCTCGTAATATTAATTTTAATCTTTACTGTCTGGAAAGGGATGTAATTTTTCACCGATCAAAATCATTTTTCAATTGATGTAATCTCGAATATACGTTTACCAAATGGTATATTGGTGTAATTAATTGCTAAATATACATCTGGTCAATTTTGTTATCAGATTAATAATGGTTCATGCTGTTACACAATAGCCAGCTTTCAACAAATAATAACAATAACAGCATTATATACAACACATAAACACATGTGGTATATATAAAACTTGTGTGGCATATGGTTATATATTATACGTATAGTACATATTACATACACATTATTATACATATGTATATTAATAGGTGGTTGAAATATTGGAAAAACAATTAATTTTCAATTTAATTTTATCTGATCAATCTGAGAGAATTGGTAGATTTTCAAATTGTTGATTATTTGTTGTTTTCTTGCAAAATAAAAAAAAGGATATTATTTATAATTGAGTTGACCAAGGACAGTTTCATAAAATAGAAGATAATTCGAATCAGATAACGATAAAATTGCTGTAAAATTCATTTTATATCGCTAGACCATTAAACATAATAAATGCATTTCAATGCAACACAGAAATTAGTTCTGCTAAAAATTTCAATTCATTAATAATTTTATTAGCATTATCAATAATAATTAATTATTATTTCAAGGAACTATTGATTATGATTTTAAACTGTATTTAATGTTTTTAAAGTATTATCAATCCATGTTCGATAAGCTGGTATATGAATATAAACACCATAAACACCGGGTTTACCACAATTTTTACCCCATATTACTAAACCGGCAATTATGAATTTATTTGCTTCGTTTGGACATACTAATGGTGAACCACCATCTTGCTGAAATTTTACAAAAAGATAAAGATCTATGAATAAAATATTCTAAATTCTCAACGATATTCAATATAAATAATAAATTAATTTTGATCAAATAAAATTATCGATGATTATATTTAATTGCTATCAACTAGTGTCAGTGCCCTGTAGTTTGTTTATTTGTTGTGTTTTAATTAATAAAAAGATATTAAATAAATAACAATTGATAATTTAAAAAACAATAATAATAATAAAAGACTTACACTGCAAGCATCCCGTAACAGTTGCCCTCCTGCACAAATTTCACCAGCTGTATCTAAATATTTATCGACATTACTACCTAATAATAATGGATCACTAAATGATTTATAACAATCTTCATTGCTGACAATTTGTAAAAATACTTGTTTTTTCGAATTTGTTGGTGCATCATTATTTTCAAATGATGTTTGTCCCCAACCAGAAACAACACATCTAATAAAATCAATTGCAATTATTTTATATAATTTTTGGTAAAATAATTAAAATAATAATAATAATACTCTTGTCCACGAAATGTTGTTTCTCCACCAACTGGTGGTAAACAAGCTGTATTTATATTATTATGACTTAATGCAAACGGTTCATCAACACGTAAAATTGCTAAATCATTAATTAATGTATCTTTATCATAACCATCGATAATTTTTATAATTGAAACTGTACGATTTTGGACATTTGTTAATAAATCTTCTGGATTATGAACACCCATAAATACAATTATATTTTCCGGTTTTTCACTAAAAATTTTTATTATGATTATTCAATTTATGGATTGATTAATTAATTGAATAATAACTTTTGAATTTTATGTGCTGCAGTTAAAATATGATAATTATCAATTAATACACCGCTACCGGCATATGTATTTGTTGAATTTTGTAGATATGCTTGCCATGGATAAGCACCTGGATCAGTTAATCCATCTTTTGTTAAATTTTGTTCAATCAATTGTATACCACAACGACTACTTGGCCCTTGTGTATAACATGCCATTAAACCATTTGGACAAATATTATCCTGAATTGAGTTTTGTTTTGTTATAATTAACTAAAATTATCGATTTTATTTGAAAAAAACTAATGTTTTTCTCAAAACTTACTGTTGGTGTTACAATTCGTGGATCAATACCATTATTTGCTAATACATTTGTATCACAATAACCAATCGGTACACAAACATAATAATCACCACTTAGTGTTGTACCACCTAAAATATCACCATAAATTCCTGGAAATTATGAAATTTGTTTGTGAAACATCAAAATAATTCACGAAAAAATACCTGTGAACTTTACAACAATAAATAAAAATACTAGCTGCATGTTTGAATGATTGTTTGTAATATCATTTTTTTTTTACATATATTTATATAGGATATAATTTCCAATTAATCCGGTTTTCCCGTTATTATTACAATGACTAATTATCATTATGAGATAATATTCCCGGATTACAGTACAGGAAATGCATTTATTCTTGAAATAAAATCATAAAATAATTAAATAATTGTATTTTATTTCATATAATTATCATCTTAATCAATTAAAATTTTATATATTTACACGCTACTTATCAAAGCTAGATATCTATTTATTATTGCTTCTTATTTTACTTAAAGATTAATAATTTGACAGCTAACTTAAGTACATCAAGATTTCAAATAAGTGGCTGTTTTTTTTTTTTTTGTTATTAATTTTATCGAGATAATTCGTAGGACCTTCAACTTGACTCTTGAAATTTGACGCTTACTCGAATTAGTGTTCATTGTTTGCTAGACACAAATATAGGAAGATGTATAGGCATTCATCTTCCTTGCTCATTAGTCGTGGAATACCTGCTAAAATGACCACTACCCTTTTGGAACGTTTCTTTTATATACAACAGTTTTGTTCTCCTTGGAAAATTGGGAAAATCGTGTTTTGCAAAAAAAAAATTTAGATATATTTTTAAAGTCATCTCATAGAATATTGAGGAAACAATAGGATGAAATATTCCTATATTTTATAGATAGATGAATAGGGATGCGTAGCTAGAGAGCAATGTATTCAGTCATTTAGAGAAGGTAGGGAGAGGAAAAGAAAAAATGATAGAGATGTGTGGTAATAGAGAGAAATGAAATTAGTGAGGAAGGGTGAAAGAGAAAGATAGGGATTAAGAGAGTGAGATGATGGAAGACACTGAGAGGAAAAAATGGAGAAGATAGTTAGATAGCGAGATAGAGAGGAGAATAGGAAGAGAGAGAGAGAAAGAGAGTCGGGTAGTGGTAGAGAAATGGAGAAAGGGAAGAAAGAAAGAGGGACAGGACTATGAAGAGAGGGTGGAAAGTGGAAGAGAGGTAGGTAGACAGATGGAGATATGAAAAGAGATGGAAAGAGAGAGCGAGAGGAAATGGGAGAACAGAGGGAGAGAGATGTGAAGTGAGATAGAGATACGAACTATTGTTGGAGTGTGACGTGGGGGAGAGAGTGTGATAGGTATATAAGAAGATAGGGTGAGAGCGATGAAACTCGAAGTATGTCGAGTAAAGTTAGTACGCCCAGGTACTTGATGAAAATTCCGGTGCTTCGATCTACTTATTGACGTGTAATGGAGTTTTTGAAGTCGTCTTATTGAAAAATGACTCACTTCCAAATTAAAACAGTCTCAATGATATTATTGAATCGATTGCAGCAACCAATAAAGCTCCCATAGCAGGCATTTTACGTCCTGTAATTATAGGACCTTCTCTTCCAATTTTCAACTTTAAGACAAACTGGTGTAATAGTGCGCTTTTATTTCAGAAAAACTTGTATAATATGCAAACATTTGACGATTACTTATAATTTATTCATACTATTTTTATAGACAACCTATTAACAACCTACGATCATTCATAGTAATTTGATATTGATACAAATAATTAATCAAATATTCTATTTCGTTTAGATATAATTAATGATTTTTTGTGAATTTTGTTTGGATATTCCTATATGGAAAACTTGTCGTTTTGTTTTGTTTTTTTTTTAAATTTTTTTTATAGATTTTAATCTTACAACTAATCGTTATAATAAAATATAATACGTAAATTCCATAGAAAATCCCAACTAAAAAAATTATTTTACATGAGAAAAAGTCTATAAAAATGGTGTGTAAACAATAATTTAATTCTCATTATATTATTCAATATTATAGTGTGAAAAAGCTTTAAACGTGAATAATTTAGCGATAATAAAGTTTAAATAATAATAATAATAATATGATAATAAAATTGCCGGTGCAAATTTCTATAAAAAAAAGTTCATGGAATTAAAATTGATTATATTATAGTAGTTTTATTAATTGATTAATAAAATATTGATAATTTCAATAAAATGTATTGTAATAATTTCAATTGAATGTATAAACACTAATCAACATCGAGTTGTTTGGTTCATTAAAACATAATTGGAATAGAATTGAAATCTACTCGTAATTAATTCATTTATCTTTTTATTTATAGTTGTTATGTGACTAGTTCCATGTATATTGTATATGTATCTACATAGAAGTTGTTTTGGAAATGATGTACAAGTACATCATTGCAATTATTTAACAAAACCACTATTTATAAATATAAATTTCTTCTTTAAATATTCCTTTATAACAGCATAAATATGTTAACTACTTATATATATATTTTTTTCATTCGAATCTATACAAGCTATACAATAAATATATGTATGTTAAAATTTATAAATATTATGCAGAATTGTTGCAAACTTACTCGACATAATCATTAATATGTAATTAAGTTGTTATAATCGAAAGACACACACATAATATATACATTTATACATATAGATATAATGTATATGGATGTTTTATGTATAGAAAATACAGAGATACTTTCCAACCAGGATGATAATTTACAGTTTAATTGTTGTAAATGTTTGTTGCACATGTAGGGGATATTTTGTAATGTGGAAAAATGTATTTTGTTTTGTTCTTTGTTTTTTCTGTCCAAGTAGTATTTGATCTTGTTAGTATGTTGTTGTAATTTGAAATGTTATAATATCGATAATTTATTATTATAGCTCGAGGTGATATTTGTTCGATTCCTGCTTTATTATTATAAAATCTACAATATTATGAATTTTTCTATTTCTGCCATTATAACCAGATAATTGGTCTGACAGTAGATAGAAATATTTGTTGTAGCATAATATTTTAATGATAGTTTGCATAAAATTCACATATTTACGACATAAAAATACAATTTTATCATTCATCTATGTTTTTTTCCCCCCATCTCCTATGCATATAAGAGAGTACCAGGAAATGGCTTCATAAAGTTACCCTGAAGCAGTAAATACAATAAATGTTCAAATCGTATCATTACATGATTGATAACAATACTTCTACACTAAAACTACAACTGATTTCTTTTTTATTTCTAATATGGATGATATATTATTCGTTTTGCCTCAAAAGGGATATGGTATTATTTTATTTTGAAAATATTTACAGCTATTTTATAAATTTATCCAGTTATTTCACTTGTGAAATAAATTGCTGATCCTAGAAAAAACTAAATAACCTTCTCATTTTTGTTATAATGCCTGCCCGTTCCCGGCGTTGGCGATCATCATGGCTAATTGACTTATTGTTAGTTTGGCTTATATCATACAAAACAGTCCAGTGGTAGTAGTATTATACCATTATTTCCGTAAATTCTGCAGGCAGGAAATACGTCATTTTCCGGTTATCTTCCTTTAGAGAATCAATCGCAGAAGATCATAACGTTTTTGGTTTTTTATTGTGTTCTAGATATTCTAACTTTTAAGTTGTGATTATCATCATAATTCCAAATTTTGTCCCCAATCTGTGCAGGACTTCCACATCGGTAACTTGTTTCTTTCCCAAGATATGTATAACTACACATTTCGGAAGTTCCAGTCGATTCATAGATGCTACAGTTAATGTTCATATTTCTATCCCGTAAAATGGAATTAAATATTGTAGCATTTCAACAGACGGTAATTTCGATTTTTTTTATTGTTATCCCTTTGTTCCCGAAACTGGGTCTAATCCTAACGAATACTGTTTTTGTTTTTATTATTTGTTGTTAAATTTCTATACAGTGATTCCATTGGAATAAAGTTCTAGAAATGGAATAATTGATAAGCTTGCTCAGATTGGGGGTTAATTTTTTCTTGTTTTTTATTGACAATGTTTTCGTGGATTACTGTCATTATAAATAATGAAGGTGTCACTGAGAATCTATAAAATTTCTATCGAATGACACTAATGTCGTGACAGTTATTGCAATGTGGGTTTTAGCTTTTTTTTCACGATAATAAATGCCACATCAGTTGTCGTGACTATGAATTTGTATCTTAAAAATGTAAAAATATTAATTAATCTAATGAGAAATAGTAGTAGGAAATATAATTATTATTATTATTATTATTATTACCGATCATAAAAATGTTGTGTTATTGTTTTTCAAAAAAAAAAAACGAAACAAAACATATATTAGAGATTTTATTGCAATATTGTAATAAATTCTTTTATTTTCGAAAACACCAATAAAAATTGTCAAAAATCACATAATGGAGAATATTCTTATGTTTTCATTTAGATATTCAATTGTAATTCAAATTTATTTTTGACCACATATGAAGATATTCGAGTGAAAAACTTGTGCAACCATTTCTTGAAAGTTTAATTTGTAAAACAGTTATTTTGTTTACGTGCATCTATTATATTGTGATATATGAACTTATTTAGGGTTCTTTGTTATCTCTAATTCATTTGCTACCTCTAATTTTCCAATAAGATTAGATAAATAATAGATTATATGTTAGGAAACACTGTAGTTTTTGCAGTTTTATCATAATTTTTTTTTTTTTTTGATAGGAAGCTGTTTTTTCTCTAGTTAGAACTGTTTCCATCTTCAACTGTTTTTGTTGATTTTTTAACAAACAAAAGAAGATTAAATTTTAATGAAAAAAAAATCCGGCGATTTACTCAATAATTTCACTTTATTTTGTATTAATAATTCAAATTTTCGCAATTTCATAATTATAAACAGAAAACATTAGTATAACTTCGAGTTTT
Organism: Zonitis immaculata; assembly: GCA_037414775.1. Classification (NCBI taxonomy): domain Eukaryota; kingdom Metazoa; phylum Arthropoda; class Insecta; order Coleoptera; family Meloidae; genus Zonitis; species Zonitis immaculata. Next base: position 1,010 of record JAZBGX010002008.1, on the reverse strand, counting down.
CATGAGAAAAAAAATGCTATACTAAAAAAATTGCACTGTCCTACTATAATTGTTATCAGGTGGCGTCGTTTACCACAGACCTAACCGCCGAAGTTCGGGTAATGTGCCCTTTATATTCTCCAGTTGCTGCTTGCACCAGCAAGTGGTGCAAGCAGTTCAAACTTTGCAGAGCATTATCAGAAAATGAGCATCGTGTAGGGTCATCATTCATGTTCCATAACGGCAAAAAATATGGAAAAAGTCAAAGATCAAGTTTTGGCTGACTGCTGACCTGAGGTCACAGGAATCTCATACGGCAGTATTCAGAGCATTCTCAGCCACGAACATCACATAAACAAGGTGTTCGCACGTTGTTTACCAAGAATGTTAACTGAGTATGAATCTCGAATGTTACCAGGTTAATTCGAACAGATTCTTGACCAGACTCATGAAAGTGAACGAAATCTGGCTTCATTACTCCGATCCTGAGACTGAACAACAATTGATAATTTGGAAACGTCCGTCCTCACCGACATCGAAACAATTCAAAGTTGCGAACTTCGCTCCAAAGAATATGGTATCTGTTTTATAGGATTCCGAGGTAATTACCTGCGAATGACAGGCACTTATTGCAGTGTCTTACTACGCTGACTAAATAAAAAGATTGCGGGAAGCCATCAAAGAAAAAAGGCTAGGCGAACCGCGTGCTTTACCAGAATAACACACCCGCATACAAAGCCGAAGTTGCAAATGTTGCCATTCGAGTTTCGAATTACTCGAGCGCCCATTTTGTTTTCTAGATCTAGTTTCTAGCAACTTCTATCTCCGATTTAAGGAGCAGCTCAGATGCAATAAATATGAAGACAGTAGCGAAGTGATGGCCGCTGTAAGAGCATTCTACGAGATAATCAAAAGAGGGATTTTTTCAAAAGAGAAGATGAATCACGTCTATTGATTTGTAAGGATAGTCATTATTACTTTTGGATCGTCCCCCATATAGATTTTTATTAATTCCCGTTCTCACTTCTTTT
>JAZBGX010002007.1:776-12473 GCA_037414775.1 Zonitis immaculata | reverse complement strand
GTCAAGTTGTAGAAACATTTTTTCAAAATTAAAAAATAAAAAAAATAATCTCAATTGCATTATTATTTTTATTTTTTCGATAATTATGATTAACCAATTACCGGCCAAAATTTGATGTCAATAAATGTATAAATAGATGAAAATTTTACTTCTTGACTATATATACACACACACTAGGAAATTCAATAAGAAAAACAACCCTGCTGATTGTATTCTATCAGCATATTGCTTTTCATCTTAATTTTTCAAAATAACAAAACAAAATATTCATTCATTACAGTAGTAAATCAATGAAATCTCAATTGTATTTTTTGTGCAACCCTCAAAAAAAAACACCACCAACTACCATATGCCGATAATATACGGAAAAATCCATCAATTCGCCAGAGTTTAAATAATTCAAGTTTTATTATTATTAAATATACTGAATTATAGTTTAATAAAAATGCACAATTGCAGTCAACGCAATTTTTTATCTAGATAAAAAAAAGGATTTTATGACGATAGGAAAATATGTTCATACAAGGTTTGAAAGAAAAACTTGAGAAAATCAATATAATCATCTAAGAGATAATCTTCATTCCTCTATTTTTCCTTCATTTCGTCACCCATTATTGTATGTATGGATTTTGATCGTTTGTGAGAGACAAAAATCAGTAATCTATTATTTGTTTCGTAATTTTTATGATTATTTGCCAATATTGTATGTGTGGAACACAAAATGTAAAGTTCAAAACATGTGCTGTTCTTCGATTAAACTGCCTGTATCTATAAATACATAAATAAATATCAGAAATACGAAAATTATATTATTGAAGATCAGAATCAGTAATTTAGCAATGAATCGTAGAAATCAGAAGGCCTATTATGGATGCAAATTTTCAAATACGCAAATTGTTTAGAACATTCACTACACTATTCACAAATATACATTTTTTCATCAATATGTAGAGTAAAATGTAATTTCAAGTCGTGTTTTGTGAAGAAAGCTTTGCCACATTGTTTACACACAAAATTCTTTTCACTAGTATGATGTTTTTTATTTGGAAACAAACGATTTTCCACAAATCGCACCTCTTGGTTGTGAATCTACGATGATTTATAAAATAAAAAAGTAATGTCTGATATAAAATTGATTATAAATAATGAAATTACCTTTAAATGATGATTTAATTCAAATCGAGTCACAAATGCTTTTGTATATAATGCACAGGTGCTGCAAATTAAATGGATACAGGATGTTTTTAAAATTTTCATCATTTCGAAATGTGCCGATAACTTTTTTATTTTTCAAAATAATTTGAATCTGTAAAAACATCCTTCAGGCACTTTGTCAAGCACAATGCAGTGGTGTATTCAGATTTTTTCTAGAGGAGCTCATATCTCCAAAAATAAAGTTGTATTTCTTATATGAGAACCATAGTTGATTATAGTTTTAAACGAATTCTCATTTTTCACGCTTTTCAAAAATATATTGTTGTGAGCCTTTATTTTGAGAATTAGAGTAACATTTATCAACTTTTTGTATCGAAATTGAACATGGAAAATAAAAACAAATATCAAGATACCTAGATTAAGTGTAGTAATAACCGTTATAATGATCGAATAAAGTAATCACTAACAATAAACTATAAAACCTCTAACTTTAAGGCAAGTGCTCAAATTGAACATCCCCTTGTTTCAAGCACCTGAGACAATTTCTGCGTACAAAATTTCAGTTCTTTATTAATTTAACGTAACTAATGTTTTAATTTTGAGTGTTTGCTTTATATGATCAACTTCAAAACCATTCAATAAATCTTTGTATTTTCTCAAATATAAAAATAAATTGCTCTAACTATATATTTTTGAAGAGCGCAAAAATCAGAAATCTTTTGAGACTATAATCAACTATGGTTCCCATATAAGAAAAATACAACTTAATTTTTTTCTTGAGAAATGAGCCCCCTTAGAAAAAATCTGAATACACCACTGCATTGTGCTTGAAAAAGTGCCTGGAGTATGTGAATACAGAATTGAATTATTTTGAAAAATAAAAAAGTTATGGGCACATTACGAAATGATGAAAAGTTGAAAAAACGCCCTGTATCTTCATTACCATCAAAGATATTGTGATTCGGTTTGCACCATTCGAAGTTTCTCGAAAATATGACACTTGAGTCGATTTTTCTCTATCTGGTCTGGGTATAAGTATTGGCTCTTGAAACCATCCAATTTGCAGCGTCCTGTACATTAGGGTGCCCAAAAATTTTTTTTTTTCTTATCATCTCAAAAGTTTCTATATAGTAGGTATATACCAAAAAAATGCTCCCACAAGGACAGTCTCATAATTTTTATTCTCCGAGAAGCTCAACGGTTATCCATTTCAACGTAATTTTTTTTTTGTTTTTCCCAGATAAACCTACTAACACATTTTTCTTTAATTTTGATGGGCATATTCTTGTAATAAATCGAATTGTGTACAAAAAAGCTTTGATCTGATTTTGTCTTAAACCTAACGAACGGCCGTTCATTACCATGTTTTCGCAAATATGTATGTCGAAAAATGTTCTGAATAAACAAAACGTTTTCCACATATATGGCAACCATATGGTTTTTGCCAGTATGGGAACGTATTGTTTTTCTTTTTAATTATTCAATTCATCAACGATTATTACTGTTAATTCTTCTAATAGTTGCCGTTTTCACACTTGTGCATAGAATAGCTCTCACCATTATCCAATTCATCAACCATTCCCACTTCCCAATTCTTCTATATGGTCTTTCTTTAGAATTTTTTGCACAGAAACACGCACTATCAACAATGTCCACTGACAATTCTTTTATATGGTCTTCCTGTTGAATGTTTCTCAAAGAAACAATATCAACATTATCCAATTTATCAACCATTTCCTCTCTGTTAATGCATCTATATGGTCTTTTTCCACTCTTTTGTATAGAATCACTATCACCGTTATGCAATTCATCAACCATTGCCACTGTTAATTGATCATATATTTCCAATTCGAGTTCTTCTATGTGGTCTAATCCGTCATTTCTATTATCATTATCGATATTAATATTTTGTTCTATCGAGTGTAAATTTGATTCACTTATTAGGATTTGTCGTAAATATGCATCAGATGATTCACATTGTAGTTTAAATTGCCATGCACTATTCAATTTAATCAAACATCTTTCACAAATTAAATTCGGCAATGCATCATCATTCACAATCTATAAAAATAGAATAAATTTAATAGATTCGATTTATAATTATATCATCATCAAGAATATTACACATTTAGTTTCTCATTTGTGGTGAATAATCCATTATTTATCAAATTCACAGAATTGGCGCCATTTTCTATCAGATACTGCATTGGCATAACCTAAAAAAAAAACAATTGTTTAACCTCAAAATAATTTAATTTTAAAATAATTCTCCAATTTATCAGAGGACAAATGGAATTTGGCAAAGTCAGAGTTTTCCAAAGAAGAGACCGTTTTAGGTTCTATAATACCTTAGCGGGTCTTGTTAAAGCTTTAGAATATAAAGAAACAATCATTGATTTAAGAGACGATAGTTGCGTTTACGGTCGAATTATAAATGTTGATGGTGCTATGAATGTTGAAATGATAAACGCAGTTTTTTGTGATTCTAATGGTAATTGCAATTTTACTTATTATATAGTAATCTTATTATCATTCTCTAGGTAATGAATACAAATTCAAGAATTTTCACATACAATGTCGAAATATTAGAAATGTCCATATACCAAAACAATATCCAGCAAAAGAATTAATGGAGAAACAAATTGAAGAATTGCAATCAACAGCAAACAAAGGACAACCTAAACACATCCAAAATACTAAAAATCGTAAAGCACAAAATTACAATCAACAAATAATTCAACAACATTACCAACACGAACCAGGACCATCAAATACTTCATAATAAATTTAAATTAACAATAACTCATCTATTAGTTATTTAGCAAAACTTACGTTAGTGAAAATAAAATAACATTTGATAAATACGATGATAATTATTGATTTTATTCAAGTTATATTTTTTAATTAAAAACATCAAAATCGAGAATGTTTTTTGAGGTTATGTAATTGCTGGAAGTTAGAGGTTGGATTTAATATCTAATATCGATAATTTTAGAGAGCATTTAAACATTATGAATAAATAAAAAGATCAATTTATTCTATTGATCTGTGCCTCATCCTAATCCAAAATTATAAATAATTGAAATTTTACTATATTAATTTCGTCATTGTTTTCGATTATGCCACCGATCTCTAAATATTTCTATTATTGTAGGTTAGAATTACGAATAAGTATATAAATAATTATAAGTTTGAATAGAATATAGCTCCAATATTTCAGGAATGTCTGTTCATAATAAAGGTGATTCTATAAAAATAAAATTACAAACGGGAGAAATTTATAAAGGGACTATCGAATATTATGATGATCGTTTAATCGAGCTCTCCAATATCGAATATAAATCAAAAATTGATTCAACTAATATGGTTTTCCATCAAAACGAAATTGAAAAAATTGAAAATGCTGATAATAAAGAATGTAAAACGTCTTCAAGTGACGATACTTTAATGTTGACAAATAGACGTGAAAGTACTTTTAATATGAGTGAAGATGAATTCAAAATGTTTAAAAGAACAACAAGTCGGGCTATTTTGATAAAACAATTTGATGACGATTTTCGAAAAGCCTTATGTGATTTAAATAAATGCCAGAGTATTGGTATTGTTGGATTAGGTCATTATGATAACGGTTTTAGTTTAATAATAGTTTCAAGTTATAGAAGTATTTACGTTTTTGATATGTTACGATTGAAACGATTAAAACAATTAAAAATAATTCTAGAATCTCCATATATAATTAAAATTGTCCATGATGGTAAATTACTTTATAATTGTCTTTTACAACAATACACTTGCAAAATGAATAATATTTTTGATACACAGGTGAAGTCAATTAATTGTTCCTAAATTCGAAATTTTCTAACATTCATTTAATTCGTAGATTATGGATTCTATGATTTCGAATAAATGCGATTCAGAGATTATTACAAGAAGTTTATCTACTTGTTTGGCCTACCGTTATAATTTGCCGATATTATTCGAAGATGATATGGTAATTCATGTATTTGAATTTATCACGATAAAAATTGTTGAATTATTATTATTAATTAGGTGCGATATGATGATACAAAATGGAATGAACGACCGTTGAGACAATCGGATTCAATTTTAATTTCTAATTTGGTAGTTTTTCTTCATAAATTACGTGATGATTTATTAGAAGTATCATTGAAACAAGTCAATCAGAAAATTGAAAACGTTTACAAGGATTATAGGAATCAATCCGATTTTGATTTAGTTTCAAAAAGGCGAACAATGGCTAAATCGATTTCACCCAAAAAAACACCAACTTAACACAAAACAAACAGACTTCTTTTCTTTCTCATTTATATCATTTTATTTACTTAAAATTCTAATATAAATAATTTAAAGTCATTGTCGTCAAATTCTCCGATTTTAGTATAAAAGGGAGTGGAAATTTTTGAAATCAAACTGAATCTCATGTAAGTATGACTCCCTTTTATCTAATAAACGGTAAATTATTGTTATCCTAAAATATCAGGCTTCTCATTATAAACTATAAAAATTTCTTTTGGCAAAAAATATTTAAAATATTTGATTATCACTTTCTTTAAAATTAACTAAAGTATTCCTATCACCGTCATGTATAAATTGATTGAATATGATTGCAACTTTTCTTGTTTAATATAAACTTTATAATAATTTTTACATAGATAGATTTTATGAAAATCATCCGAAATATTTTTATTAAAATTCTTCTATTTCAATCGATAATTTTGAAAAATCTATCCTTAAACTATTGATTTTTATGTGTTTTCAAATGTCTAATTAGATGTGCCTTTTGCGAAAACCTTTTATTACAATATTCACATAGGAATGCTTTTTCGCCAGTATGCACCAGCATATGTTGATATAATTGTCCTTTTGTTGAGAACGCTTTACCACATTGATCACAATGGTAATTCTTTTCACCGGTATGGATTTTTGTGTGTGTATTTAGATTACTTGAACTGGCAAATCGTTTCGGACAATATGTACAACCATATGGACGTTCTGATGTATGTATTGCAATTGTATGTTTTGTTAATTGTTGTGCTGTGGCGAATGCTTTTGTACATGCAGCACACACATGATTCTTCTCACCTGTATGCGTTTTCATATGTGTATGTAAATGGCCACCATTTATAAAACGTTTATCGCACAAATGGCAAACATATGGACGTTCACCAGTATGTATTCGTACGTGATGAATTAAACCAGGCTTCGTACGAAATATTTTACCACATGTGTTACATTGGTGTTGTTTCATCGGTTTTTTTATCTTATTATTATTATCAACTTTTGTTGGTTGTATATTAATTAAGGTTAGATCCTCAACTTTTAAATCAATATCACTTTTTAAATCACTTAATTCTAAATCATTTAGAGTATTCTTATCTAAATCGTGCAGTGATGTACTGGCTTCTATATGAACATTTTGTAATGTCTGTAATTGAGGCTCATCAATTTGTGATGTAGTGTCTTGTAAATTATTTGATTCAGTATCATTTGTTCCATGTTGTATTTCATCAACAATAATTTGATTATTATCGTCAGTTGTTGAATTCTCAATAAAATTCATCGGATTATTATCTTTTTTCACATCAATAAAACTTGATATATCTGCAGTTGTTGGTAAATGATTCAAATTTTCGAAACATTGTCGTAATTTTGCATCTGAAGATTCACATTGTGTTTTAAATTGGAATGCTATATTCAATTTTGATATACATTTTTGGCAAATATATGGAGGCAAACCATCACCTTCAATTACCTAAATTATTGATTAAAACTAATCATTTTAATGAAATTATAGGTAAATTTGAAAGTTACCTGAACTGAAGCACAGGCCATTATTAATATCGAAAAATGTGGCGGTTTTACTGGATCAAAAATTGGCATTAATTTTGGATTTCTTTCCAAACAAATTCGACAAATATTATTTATATTCATTGCTAAATAATAATTTAAAACATCGTTCGATTGCATGTTTTTGTTATTATTATTGTTGTTGTTGTTGTACGCCATTATTGTCAACAATAATGCCGGTAATGCAGAAATCTGGCATCTCAAAAACTACTTCAGCAAATCTTTTAAAAATTAGCCACTCTGTTTGAGAAAAGACTTCGGAATAATTGTTATAAAAATTTACTTATAACAATGAAACGTATATAATTTTTGAGACCTCGAATAGAAATTTGGATGGAGCTTTGAATAGCTATTTAACTAGTCGCGACATCTTACAATTTTTAATTGGTTATTATTTTGGGGTTTTTTATTGGTGCAATATTGGTAATATGTAATTTGTAGTAAAAAAAATGAGGTTAAATTCGAGTTTTTTTTTGGTTAAGTTGTAATAGAATTTTATGAAAATTATAAAGAAAATGAGTAAAACACAAGTATTGTCGTTATATAAAACATTGTTGAAAGAATCTAGAAAATTCCAAAACTACAATTTTCGGTAATTTGATTCATTTTATTAAATTAAAGTTTAGTATATTTTACAAATTTCCAGTCAGTATGCTCTACGAAAAATTCAGGATAGTTTCAGAAGTAATAAACAACTAGACGATGAACAGATAATAGAAAAGAAACTAAAAGAAGCACGAAATAATCTTGAAATCATTAAACGACAGGTGACCATCAATTTCAATTATTATTTCATGAAATTGAATAATTAATTTTTTGCTCTAGGTACTGATTGGTAGTCTTTATAGTGCTGAAAAACTTGTTATAGAAAGAAATATGCAGTAAAATGTTGAAAATTAATTTAAATTTTTATTTTAATTTGTTACAATTAGCTTTAAAATAGAAATAATCTAAATGTTTTTTATTTTATCTATAGTTTCTATCAAATCTCTACCTAAAATATAAAAATCTTCGATAAGCCCATCAATATTCAAAACTAATTGTCCATTTTCTAATTTTCTACCATTCATATGCGAAACCTACAAAAATCCAACAACTATATACAAAATAAAATACTTAAAAGACAAAAACTCACTTTAAATTCTTTCGGTTCAAGAGCTTTAGGTACCCATAGAACGCCTATTATATTTCCACCATAAGTATCGTGGAAAAAATTTGCAAAATTGCCGTAATTCTGTCGTAACTCTTTTAAATAAAATTGAACCGGATTGAAATCAACGACGGGAATTTTTTCATCTTCTTTCTTATTGTAAACTTCAAAGACAACTGTTTCTTTTTCTGTACTAATTAATTGTTGATGTCGTACAGGATTTATTGATCTTTTCAATTCGATAACAACATCGTAACCTTTCATATTCGGTTGAAATAAATGCTACGAAAAAATAATTATAACATGAATACATAATTGTTAACTTATTGATCATTACTTTCACTTGAATTAGTTGTTGTTTTAGTATAACTAGATGGATATAATTGAGAGTTTCACTAGCTAATTGTTTAACACGTCGTAACACTTCTTTAGTCGGTCGAGTTTTTGTAAATACTGATTCACAATTATCGTAAGGTGTTGCTATAAATAGATTTGGATAATTATCGCGATTTTGCAATAATTTCGAATCGACATCTGCCAAAATTTCCTCTAGAAAAATAATAAAAATGTATTTCTATTTGAATAATAATTAAATAATTTACTTGATATCGAATTGTTGAAATTTACAATAACAGGTTGAACGTCGTACTGTAATTCGGAATAGAAATGCAAGAATCTTAAAAATGCAATTTGTGGTGTATTTGGAATAGTAAATGGTGATTGATTCACATATAATGATGCATTCAATAAATTAATTACAGTATTCGAAAATTGATAATTATCGATTAATTGCGAACGTAGCCAACGTTTAATTAAAGCTGTACTTGGGCCGAAACTTGGATATTGCGACTGAATTCTATAAAAAATTGTTAACATTATAGTATTATTGAGAACAGAAAGGTAGTTCTTACCCTTTGAGAGCTCCAACAATTTTCGGTAGAATATTCAATTTTTTCTCCATCTTTATACTATCGGGAGTATCTTTATAAACAACAACACCATTATTTGTTGTTTCTTTCTTCAATAAGCCTACTTCTCGTGGCAAATATAAATAATATCGAAATACTAAACCTTCATGGAAAACTTCTAGAAAATCTTCATGTAGATTCGAAACTATATGGAATTTATTCGATAATAATTTCGAAATTTCTAAATAAAACGCCTTCTTCATGTATAAGAGAGCCTCTAACGATCTAGGCCACTTCGTACTGTGTTCTATAACAATGCCAAGAATAAATTTATATGTATAAGCTGAATAATTGAATAGTAATACCAAGTTGAATCACTAATTCTAAGGGTTGTACATATCTTGGAATATCATCTCCTAAAGCTATATTATTACCAATTATCGGTGATTTGTTTCTTTTATGGATTGTTGGAATTGGAGGAAAAACTGCAGTAAAACTGGAATTATGTAAAGTAGTGATTTTTTGATTAAAAAAAATATCCTTTAATTTACTTGAAAGTATCCGAAATTCCTTGAACACCAGTTATCGTTAACGGCATATTTAAATCTCTTAACTTCTTCGCTAGATCATCAGAAATTTGTATCGCTTTCAAACAACATTCTTCATTTGTACCAAAATCAAATGGTGCTTCTATCCTTTCACTAATTAAAACATTTTCAAATTCATTATAATTTAAATTATAGTTCAATTTTAATTTATCGATAATTAAAAAATCCATTAAAGTTTTAATTATATTCCGTTTATCTTGTATTGTTTTCGTTTCGAAATATACAGCAACACATATTGAGCCATCTTTAAAACGACGATCACTACATAATTTACCCCAAAATTCACGGAAATCTTTCTCATTTGGATCGATAACAGATGGACCCATTTCGAGAAAATTGAAAGCATTATCCGGATCTAGACTAATACCAAATTGGATTGTTTTCAATGAATCATTATTATTTGTTGATTTGACGCCAAATTCTTGAGATTGTAAATCACCAAAATGCGGTACAATTAATAAAGCCCGTTTATTGAAACCACGTTTTAGTATTTTGGAGATTTTCTGTATAATTAATGATTTTTGATCTGGTAAATTTCGAATCTTATCCTCTTCTGGAATTGGCGAGACAATATTCATGAATTGATCGGTACTGTTGATACTAAAAACCAGAATTATAATAAAATCTTTATTATAAGCAACCGACTTACCTTAATATTAGATCATATTGCAATTCTAGATGTAATTTTGATATGAATAGCGAATGAAATGATTGAATACCACCTTCATCGATTAATTTGAACGCAATTTCACATTCTGATCGTAATTTTGAGTAAAAATCATTATTTAAAAATGCTGCTAAATTACAAAAACCAGTCCTATCTAAGCAAACTAAATCGAATACTTTTTTGTAATTATCCAAAATTTCTGGCTTCACATCTTCACATAACGACAATGCATTTCTATTCAAATCGAATTCTATGAAGAAATTCCAAAAATTTCTTATCACCTGATAGGAACTCATATGTTTATTGATTTTCTTCTTCACTATCAAATATAACAGAATATTAATAATTAAATCGTTGTTAAATGAGCCATGGCCGACATTTAATTGTCTTTGATTAAGCCATATTTGGATTAATTTGAGGCCTTCTTTAACATTTTCTAAATCATTTAGAATATATTCATAATATGTTGTATTTGCTGTTAACGTACAATCATATGCTAGTAATGTGTTATAAAATGGCGTTGCACACTCTTTCAATTCATCATTATCATTGAAATTTATGTAATCGTAAATGTTTGTTTTAATATTGTTGATGTCCGGTGCGAATCTGGTAGATTTCCAAACGATTTCAGATGGTGTTGCTGTAATTTCAATTATCGTATCATTTAAATTATTTGGTATAATTTCCAATATTGGTAATAAAGTTTGACTGTGACGATAATTCCAAGAGATTTTCTTGCAAATATTTTCAGACAACATGAACTGTCCTACATAAAGTAGATAATAATATTTACGTATAAAATAGCGATTATTTAGATAATCTTTTGAATGGAAGCAATCTTTCGGTATCGATAAATTGATGTTAATTTTCAAAATAGGTCCAGGTAATGCGTTGATTTTATTTAAACCATAAATATGGATTTTGTCAGGTTTTACTAATTTCAATATCAAATCTTGATCGCATTTTATTGTTATTGTGGAATTTTTGGCTAATTCATTACAAAAATCTAACTTCCTATCTTGTTTCCGTTCCTTTTTACTATATTTTTTAATTTCAGATAATTTAATATCGACATATTCAGGTAATTTTTTAATGATTGCTCCAAAACTTTCATACCATTCATTAAATTCCAATTGTTGTTTATTTTTAATTTTGGTTGCTTTAATTAATTCGTCAATTTGTAAACGAAATAGATTATTGTTGTATAAATTTTGTGTTTCCTTCAATTCTTTTAGTTCTTCAACAGTTGGTGGTTTGTATAAATCATTTTTCGATTTAGTCTTTTTATGATTGTTGTCTTCAATTATATTTTCGTATTTAATTTTTTTAAATGTACCCGAT
>JAZBGX010002006.1:0-14970 GCA_037414775.1 Zonitis immaculata | reverse complement strand
TCTATTGTACAATGAATAGGAATTAATTCCATCAATACGTTACCACTTTGTTGTTGTTGTTGTTGTTATATTGTTGAGTATTGTTGCTGTTGTTGTGTAATCACTAGTTGATATTCTATCTATCTGTTCAGCTTAATGCCAAATTGCAACAATAAAACGGGAATTGTGGTCTGAACGTTGAAACTTGACAGTTAATTGTTGACAATAAAAATAGAAAAAAACAATACTATACACCAGTTTTATTATCTCTGGTAATGGAAATTTGAATTCCACTGGTTTCAATAGGTACAGTAATTTATAAGAAAAAATCGAAATCAATCATGAATTATTGAATTATAACGGTAATTTTTGCATTATTAATAAATTTTGTTGTATTTTATCTTTGATATGAAAGGAATACTCTTGGAACGAACCTAAAATGAGGTTAATAATTTTCGATAGAGGATTATTAAGTGAAAAAAAAAATCATTTATATAGCACACACAGTCTTCATATATATATATATATTTATATATTGTTGGAATCCCAATAGAAATAAACTTCAAGATTCTGGTGCTTTAATAAGTTTTGATAAAAGCTCATCGATATCCATAGAAAACGGTGGTTCGTTTTTATCAAATATTTCTATATCACTTTTGGCGGAACTGAAATAAAATTACGTGAAAATTAAATTCCCAATGGATGATCAATGACTCGCCCAACAAATCGAAATTCGATGAATTCCCAATATTTATTTAATATTTATTCGAAACAATATAATACAATAAATTCCGTTTTGTTGCTTAATAATGAGAATTTCTCGATTTTATACCGAATTTTCTGAAATATATATCATATGTAAATGACGAATTGTATATAAATTTTGTTTCGTATAAGTTAATTTTATCTGGAACAATGTAATTACTATATACATATGTAGTATGGTTCGCTAAAGATAAGAGTTTTATCAGCGCCCGAAGCACGCACTTTAATCTAATAAACGTAATTCACAAACGAACGTTGGCATAGACATTTGAAAGCGACATGTCTATCCGTACATTTTACATGTTTCAAGATCAAGTTATTCCATTCTCCAAATTTTGATAATTCTATTTACCAATTTTTTTTTTTTTTTGCCTCTATACATGACGGAAATTTCTACGATAATAATTGATTTAACGAACATTCCACATCTTTCCTCCAATTAAATCATTTTGACAATTGCGTTATTTAGTTTTGATTTTTTCAGTAGTTCAGGATTCTTCTACAATTTTGGTATACTCCGTAATTATGTCGTCACTTAAAGGTCCTAAATCTATTCACCTATCAATATTTTAGCTTGAAAAGTTTTATTTGTGATCTCTAACATTAGAAAATTTTCTGTTTCCATCTAATATTCGATAATACATTTTTATTGTTTACAGGTAAGGATTCAATCAATCTCTAAATTATTGGAGCTCTCCAGTTCACAAAAATTAAATATTCACTCATTTTTGTCGTATCCTAAAGTTTCACATTCGCCTACTTACAACTTGGAAGCTTACATTGTAATCTCATGTTCCTTATAAATCGCCATCATCATTAAACGCTCTTATTCGAGCAATTATTTCAAATCTTGACATAATAAAATATAAAAACTACTTCAATTTATAGAATCCAGTTTTAAATTCTGGTAATTTTTCAAAAACAACTCACCAACAAGTTTCTTGATTCCAACCAAAATTCATCATATCTTGTCTGATTAGCATCAAGTTATTTTATTTCCCATTCATCAATTTTCGAGAAAAATTGGAGCATTTTTGTTCCAAATAATCCCATAAAGTGTCCATGGATTGATTGAACGAACATATCTGTAAAAATATTGAAATATTCTTGAAACTTTCAGATCAAACTACAACTTTTTTGTAAGACCTTCTGTAAAATTGTTGGAGCTTTCACAACTGACCGGCGATGGTTTGCGGTTGAAGTTTTTCAATTTCAATCAACTTTAAATATAGAGAGAGTGCACTTGTTCAAAGAAATTCTTTTCGGAACAATTCACCGAAATAATACAATATATTTAATTAAAATAGATTTGTTGACTTTGTCAATTGATTATATAATTTGTATCTTCCAAGTCGTTCTTATTATACAGTAAACAACATAGTTGTGTCGTCCTAATGAATGTCTTCATTCAGCTAGAATCATGGAGTTACAATGTAGACGTCGAATAGAGAGAAATAGAATTTCTATTACTCGTTCTAATTGTAAGATTAATTTGAAATAATCTCAGAAAATCTACAACTACAAATATATATAATTGTAAGTGTGTTTGTATAAGCTCAAACTACTTTCTTATGAATTATTGAAGAGCTTCCGTGCAATAATAATTAAATAGATACGGCTAGTTTTCTATTGGAATATGTATGTCATCCACATATAGATATGTATATATATAGTTGACGGAGAACAGATAGGAGATTTTCTAGTCGTATCGTTGAATACGACTGTGATATGCTCAATAAATTGGCTTATTTATAACTTCAATCAAACGTGATTTGTATAGTATAGAACATATAGTTTGAAAGGAGTGTTTCATGCTATAAATATTCATGAATTTGTAAAACATTTGTCGATCCTTATATCGAGCTTTCGATATAACGGCTTGAAAAAAAAACAACTAATATAGTTGTTATAATCATAATTCGCCCGGCGCCTCCACCAAATTTGTTTCGTTTTTAAAAAAAACTTGCCTGGATTTATTTTGGATTTTTATTATCGACCTTATAATTTGGTCGCTTTAACACTGTTTAGTAAACAAAAACAGTATTTAATTCTATTTTACGGCTATTTTTAATTAACTTTGAGACACCGGTGTGTAATTTAACTTGAACTATTTCGCAATAGATTTCAACTGCAATTCTAGAGTTTTATTATTATTACTGTTATTTTTTTTTTAATGGTCTTTTTACAGTGTAACTTTGTATTTGAGAAGTTACACCAGTCAAAGTCTCACATTAAAAACCCATTAGGAAAAATGGAGTATTTGTAGGAAAATAGAACGTTTCTTTTTACTCAAAATGTTGATTAAAGTATTATAAAAAAAAAAAAATAATACAATTGTATAGCCATTACGTCTCCAATAATAAATCAATGATAAAAATCTGCGACTAGATAACATTGATGTGCGTGTATTTATTTTGTTTGTATTTTGTATTTCCAAGCTTTTCTGTGGAATAAGCTTATGGCTAGTATATTTCAATTTGCAGTCGAATATAAAATATTCAAAACCGACCCTTATATGATGTTGAGCTTTATAATTAAGTTAATGTTGGTAGTCGTTTCTGTCTTCTATTATCTGAGTATATTTACAATTCTATTCGAGCATTGAGAATCCACAAACTACCACCAACATTATAAAAAAAAAAATAAACGAAAAAAAACAAACAAACAAACACAACTTGTTCAGGTTGAAACACTAAAAGCTTTACTAAAACATGTAATAATTCAACGGTCGGTAACAGTGATGGCGTCAGGAGGCTGTGGTTACAAAAACAAATTATCATATCCGTTTTATAATGTGTTCTTTTACATCTTATTTAAGACTACATTTCAAGAGAGAATGAGTTAGAGAGAGAGAGAGAGAGAGACTGAGCGGCAGAGAAAAATTCCGACTAAATTATTCGCAGAGAGATGATTATCGTAGAAGCAAGACACAACTATATTATTTTATACGGAATTTCACATTTAATACTTGTTTTTGAGAGACGTTTCCATGTTGGATGAAGTTGATATAGTGATAGAGTAATCGGCAAATTGGTGACGTTCAAGTTTATAATTAATTGTTTCGAGTTTATTACTCAAAAACAAACAACAACAAGAAAAAAAGTAACATTTTCAAGTGTGATTTTGTTTTATAAAGAAATTCTGTCGTCATGGCATCTACCACAAATGTCTTTGTGCAAATAACTGGAAAATTACGTACACAAACTCATCAATGGCTCTCGTCTCGACTGTTCTCTAATAAAAATACTTTTGATGTATACAAAATAGTTGCCGGTAGTTGGGATTTTTGTTTTATTTCCTATTTTCTTTTTATTTCACTGACAATGAATCTCACTTTATCTACATTCATTATCGATCTTTGCAATTCTCACAGCAGTTCCACTCTAATTGGATTGAAAATTTGGCTTGTTATCTCACATTGTACACCAAATATATGTGATAAGTTTAATGATTATCAGCGAAAATAAAATTAATTAAACTAAAAGTTTATTTTTGGTATAATTTTTTAAACAAATAAATAAAATAACTACAGGTCCTAAATCATTTGAGACAATAAGCGACACATTTATCAAATCTATGAAATTAAATATTGATTTCTCGACTTTCCGAAACTTGGGAATTCTAATCAAGAAAAATTGTCGGTTTCGTTATACTTTAAGATATCAAATTTCACGAGAAAGTTGATGAATTTTTATGAAAAGTGAATTTCCCGTGAAAATCTTACAAATTATTTTGAATTTAATTAATAATTCAAACTTCTATATATAAACAAATCAAAGTTTCCATTGAAATTTAGGGGAGAATATAAGTCAAGAAGGAAAAAAAATAACGCAAAAATTAATGGATCAGATGAAAACTGGTAAATCCCAAATGGAAAAAAAATATTATTGGATAATACAACAATGGAAATTATTAGATTGTGTCGTCGTAGCATGTTTTTTTTCTCGATCAAATTGAAAATTTTATTACGGAAAGAAAATTTATTGAAACAAATCAATGCGATTTTTTTTCTCCAATAATAATTATAAAAACGATACCGGAAATACGAATAAAATCACAGGATATTGACGTAATGGAAAACATGGAAACGTCATGTAACTTTAATAATAATAAATTGAATCCACCATTTTCGAAATTTCAAAATTATTATCTTTCTAATTTATGAAAGTTTCAATATCAGATTAATTTCGATAACAAATGAACTAATCAACTAAATTAAGAAGACTTCAATATTAATATGGAAAGTTCAATTTTCGAGCTCTCCATTAAAGCAGCAAATTCAAATCTTCCATGCATCCATGAAATTCAGGTTGAAATGTTTGATTCACTATTTGTTTTATATTTATCCAACTATAACAACTTCGTATCTCTTGACCTTTCCGCAAGATACACGATGTATAGTAGACACTCTGTATATTGAATCCATATCGATAATTAAATTTACAAAAGAACTTCGTCTCCACTCATATGTGTACATAAATAGATATACACGTTTCAATGTTGTGTAGCGAAAGGTTACAGCTTAACGAAATCTAATTAGAACTTGTCTATTGCATTACAATTTACAATCTATATACACTAATATTTGATTCATTGCACGCATCTAAACTTAATTATAAACTTGTCGAAATCGTTGATATTGTCGAATACTCTCCCTTGAACTATCACTATTTATTCGAACAAACTGGACCGATTTGTGACAGTATCCAATTTACATAATAACTAGCATGTATACAATATATCATCTATTACGATAGATTTTTTCCAAATAAAAAAAAAATGATAATAAAAATCCAACAGTATACATAAACACTCTCAAATATACCGTTTCGCAAATGTAAAATTAAATAATTAATTCAAACGAAACTGCAATAGAGCAGCACAACATAAATGTTGTAAATGTAATTGTCGTTTTATTCTTCCCTTATTTAATTTGTCTTTGTAGAGCTGTACAAATGTTTAACTTCTTCCTTTGCTAGCACATGATTCTTTTGAATTCTTTCTAAGGAATTAAATAAAACAAGCAAATTAATTCGATTTCTTTGTTTTATGATCAACCATCTTAAAATTAGAATAGATTTCTCCGGTTTATTCTAGTATCGATCACAATCTACTAGACCAAGAACAAAATGGAATCGCAAACTTTGTAATTTTTTAAACTTTTGTAGGTCGAGGGCTTGTTGTTGTAAAACATTTTTTCAACTTATTCGAATGAGAGCGAAAAGTTGCGAGGTGTAAAATTAAATTTATCTCGGACCACTGGTATAGTCTACGCGGACGCCTCTTACGACCACACGAGCCCCTTTAATAGCTAAACAGATCCTCAATCTAGATCAAGACTAGACAATTCCAAGTAATTAAAAAAAAAAATTTTTAATAAATTATTGCTGTATCATTATCAAGATAGAGTCTAGAATAGTCGATTGCTTGATTAAAATCTAGACTCCAGATAGCAGCAATGTTAGTGTTGGTAATTAATTAATCTACTTGTACTGTGTGGAAGTTCAATTAACGGATTTTGGATGCAAAATGTTAGCATTGCTCAATATAATTGAAGTAATTTCGTAAATTTCAAACAAATAAATAAATAAAATAGTTACAATGAATTTCTGTATTAATTTGCAATGTTTATCATACAAATTTTCCTTAAAGTCTTGGCAAAAATTGAATCAATGCACAAATATGATTATTTAGACTAATTTTATTTTATAGTGCGCTATAAAGTGCAATTTATTATAGAGGCATTGTGTAAAATATGAATAATGAATATTATACTATTAAAAAATTGTATGAATTTGTTAGATAGCAAGTGATTTTTCATTTTATTTTTTTCAAAGTTTAAATGAAATTCTTCTATTATTTTTGGGTGTTGATAAAAATGACAAACTATAATTTAAAAATATCCATTGGTATTTTCGGTTCAAAAGTCAGAAGCCCAAATATACTAATAATTCATATCGGATAATATTCCAGTTTGCGTCCCATATTAACTGTAGTGATGTTTCGAAATGAGCCATTGTACATTTTTGGATCAATAATCCAATAGACGAATTGTTGCCAATAGTATTGTAATGCGATGTAATGCAGTAATATCGTAATGATTAATTAATTACATAATGCTCAGAAGTGTTGTAATTTTACAATGTTTAAAACACATGTTGCTTATTGACAAATTTATGTTAACGACAAGACTAATAATGAGATGAAGCAATATTGAAATTATTTATAAACAAAAAAAAAACACTAACATATCCTACTGTAGGTATATATGAAATTATTGTTGATGTTATATAGAATTTAATTCTATATACAACACTATATTATAAAATAGGAAGGATGAAACACATTCTTGGTTAATAAAAGGTACCTTGTGTTGTTGGAACAACAATTCGCAATAGTCAGAGCCCTTATACTATCGTTTCACTAACTTCCTGACTCAATTTAGCGACCATAAAAGCTGGTTAAATGTTTTCAGTTCGTGTAGAGAAATATCAAGATGCATTAAGAACATGTAATCTTTATAACCATTAGCAATTTAGCAGTTATATAGAGATACAACGGAATTACGTCTATAAATTTAATTTTTGCTCAAAAATTCACGTACCATAAAATGGTTTAAATAGCAAAAATTCTATTCTATATTATAGCATTCACAATAATTCTATTATTTAGTAGTTATCGGTTTTAAAAATAAAATCCGATTATTCGCCGGAAGTTGATTCGATGAAATAGAAAATTGATAACAAAGTTCTCTATACCATTACGGAATTAGAGATGGTAGAAAACAAGAGAATGTAAACCCTTTCAATGTGATATGGGAAGGAAGGAAATACGGAAGGAAGAATCGAAAAAGGACAGGATACAATAATATAGAGATAGGAATATAATAAAGGATCCAATGTTTCAATTTTACGACGGTTAAGATTTAATGGGGCGTAGAACATGGCGACAAGATGCCGCCAACTCCACCTGATACTTTAACGGACTTTTTTATTTGCTGTAATAATAAAATAAAAATAAAAATCAGGCGTAATAGACGGAAAAATATTGAGTCATTTATTGTAGTGATTTTTGTTGTGATTCTCATTTACAATCATTGATATTATAACAGTTTGTATAGAATTTGCAACTTAATTTCGTTTGATTTATTAAAACTACGGTCGCCTATAACTACCATGGATGTTTATTAAAATGTTTAAAGCGAATTTAAGGGCGTCCCTTGATGTGAATTGATGATAAAATATTCATGACATTACTCTTTTGATAGTAACGGAGCTACGACATACCGCCGGGCAATGATCCAAGGGATTCTAAGCGTCAGCCCGTTCGAATTGCCTACATGTTTTTAATTATAACGAAAATGTCTGAATATTGCAAAATATACGTTACCAACAACAACAACAAAAAAAAGAGCATATTAAATTATATCGTTCACTTTACTCTAGGCAAATAAATTTAGTTGGTTTTTAACCACAGGAGATATCTTAATATCTGTTCAACGTATGGAAATTAACACAGGAAGATTGAAATTAAGTCATATTTTCATTCTTATATTACCTTCAAATATTTCCGTAGTTAATGAAAATTTTGCGATATTTTTGGACATTGGCAAGACTCACTCTTTGACAGCATTGCTATAGTTTGTTTTTCGAATAATTATGTCGTCCTATATAGGAACTGCCACTGTCTACTATTTTTCCACAACATTTTTCGACAGTAACCCGTTTTTCTTCACTTGTAATAATTATTGAATGACCGAAAGTATTTTTTGTCAGAATTGAATAAGTTTAACATTTTTTGCACCATCTCGACTTGCGCACACATTGTTTCAGAACGTCCAAAATTCTGCCAATACTCCTTTCAGAGATGTGTAAAGTCTGTGCTAGCTGTTGGTGGTACATTTTCAATATCCAACGCTGATTTGAATATGTTTTCAATCACTCGGTTCGGTTATTTATAAACCTTGCTAAACTAGCTCGAAATATCGAAATGTTGATCCCAGATGAAACGGAATATATCACCAATTCACTGTTGTTTTTTTTTTGTAGATGATTGACAAGTAAAGAGGAAGGTTTAATTTTTATTTTTCATATAGCAGCGAACAAAATGGTTTATTAAATTAAATATACGAATTGTACGTGTTTTCGAAGAAAATTACACAAAAAGAAAACGCAACAAATATTACCGGAGACAATAACAGAACAATAATAGTAACACTAATAACAATAACAATAATAATAACCAGATTTCTATTATTGCAGTTTTGGGAAAACCAAGGCACGCAATAATATTTAATGTCAACTTATGTGATACAGTTAAAAAAAAATTTTTCTAGCACATCTCCGATTCTTTTAGTATCAGGATTTCCACAAACGACAAACGAATGAAACGTTCATATAGAAAAACTTTATTAAATAACAAAGACATTCTGTAATTACCTGAGCTCCATTGGACGGACGCGGTTACAATAATTAGAACCTCAAGACAATTACTTTCTAGCGGAATGTGCATTTCTTGTAAGAATGTCGATATTCTTAAAAAAAATTCATCTCTTTAACGGACACTTTCGAGGGTTCATCATTGATTCCGTATAGTAAATCAGTCTTCAAGTGAGCGACCAACGACAGAAGCACAGAAGTTCAGTAAAAGCTCGAGGAGAAATCTATTGGGCGGACACTTTTCTCCTCCCTATGACCATCCAAGAGACTTTTCACTGTATAAATACGTTAGTACGAAATAAAATCAATCTAATGGAATAATATTGTATATTGGATGAACGACTATTAAAAGTGGAAGGAAAACAATTTTTGAATCAATCGATATCTCAAACGAGAGTACTTAAAGTCATCATCGATAAGTAACAAAAAAAAAGACAAGCTTAAAGGAAAAGCAGTTATCCTAGAAACTTTACTATGAATTTAATTTCAAAAAAATCAATAAATAAATT
Source organism: Zonitis immaculata (assembly GCA_037414775.1). NCBI lineage: Eukaryota > Metazoa > Arthropoda > Insecta > Coleoptera > Meloidae > Zonitis > Zonitis immaculata. Next base: position 5,279 of record JAZBGX010002006.1, on the reverse strand, counting down.
GAATCAACAAACGAATAACTTGTTTCTATCCTGTAATAAAATAGTTTTAGTTCAACACCTTTGTAAAACCATCGTTTAACATTTCATTTTATAAAATCTCAATTTTTATTCGACATTTTTATTATAGCAAAACTTATTATTGCATGCGTTTATTTCGTGTCACCTGAGTTAAAAGTTTACTGTTAGCCTAGCTATATAAAATAGTGACTTATCAGATGGTTAATGCCGTTTTATGCAGATTTGCAGGTAGTAAAATACTTTGCACCCGCGTTGATTGTAAACTATGTGGACATTGGAGTTGGATTATTATTGGAAAAATAATTATAGAAACAATTCCGAACAAAATAATTATAAAATGTGAATTGTTTTTAATTATAATTTATTGTTGCTTCAATCACATTATTTAAGTTCAAGTTCTGCAATTGTTGTTTAATTTTCCGCTGAATCGATTCGTATTACTTAACTCTATAATTTATTAATCTGAAAGAAACTGTCTTACAAATTCGAGGTGTGGTAGATAAATAATGGGATAACCTCATACCGAGATTGCGTGTTTACGCTCGACCAACGTCCACAATTTCTCTGGAATTCAGTCGAGCAAAAAATTGCTTAGCATAACGAAAAAGTAGGTATAGTCTTGTTATTACAATAGACCAATATTCATGAAACTCAGAGCCTCTTGTCTTATTTACAAAGCAACAATCGTAAATTATGTACAAATACTACGATATACAGTCTGTCCCATCACCTTATTTTTTGTGGGAGCCCCAATTCAGCTATCTAGAGGATATTTAGGCCGTGCGATTGAAATGACAACTTTTGACGATCGAATTCATTTTTGTTTGGAAATTTTCTGATTCATTAATTTTAAAATGCATCTAGTCGTAGTAATTATAATTTGAATCGCTCGGCATTATTTATTCCCACAATTAGAGCGTCCTTGAAGGGAGTTATCTTTGATAATGGCGGACAGACTGTATATATACATATATAAGGTAGATGTGACAAGAAAATCGTAGATCCTAATTTTTTAGGATTTTCTAGACATAAAACTCGACGGCATTTACAAATTGGATAGCCAGACGAAAAAAAAAGGGCTAATTGCTGTCCGGTATTTTGTAGAAGACATATTTTTTCCTTCTAACAGTAAGGCTAATACCAATTATATAAAGGATGAATATATGTAGAATATTAGTTCATATATACTAATTCTTTATGATTTACAAGTCTTTTGGGTAGGTGGTAAATTTCAACTTTTCACCCAACAAAAAACTGCTATATATATACTAATATGACATTTTGTCGAGTTATATGAGATATTCTATTGTAAAAAAGTTCCTCTTAGTATCTATATGGGCGAATATATAGGACAGGTAAACAGAGATTTATAGTACTTTTCAAATGAAGATATGTCTTTATTAAGAATAGAAAAAAAAACATACACAAAAATTGTACTAACTAAAATTATCGATATAAAAATATATATCACCAAAAATAAATTGAAAATTATTGATGTTGTTTACCAAAACTCGAAATTAATGTTCTATATCAAAAGTCAATAATAAAACAGTAGTATTGTTTATATTATTTCGAAAGCACCACGTTGCTGTTGATGCCTAAATCATGTAGTGCAAATTTTCGCACATTTGTTCCACATTAAAATTTAAATGTGTCATATGCCCACTTGATTTTAATGAATTTACATTACTGACATAAATGCACATAATATTATTCATCAAAATGAATGCGAGTTGGCAGAGTACAGTCTAAGATAGAACGTTGCATATTATGCTCTACACTTCTACTAATGTGATCCTTTTGAAATGAAGTGAACTATATCGTTGAGTTATAAGAATTCATAACATCAATATATTTCCACCGATTCTTTATTTATTTATAAATAAATGTGTTTCGAAATACTGTCATTATAGTCTAGTATGTGAAAGCTTTTTATAAAGCACGATATTATAACCTAAGATGAATAGAAAGAATAAAAATAAAAATAAAAGTTTTATTTGTTGCTTCACTCTATATATTAACTTATATATATATGTACAATATATATACAAGTATATAAGCGATAGGGGTGCTTGAGGCTGTCAATCGTATTGAATACAGAATGGGGTGAGTTGTGGAAATAAAGCATTCGAAAAGAGCGACAATTCGTGTGGAAACTGAACGTGACCAATAATCCACACTCGATGTTATTGTTACAATTTAAAGAATAGTCGTTTCCAAATGAATTGAGGCACTTTATTAACACTGTATATTTATCAACAATAAAAATTATAATAAAATTCTCTTTCCTATTAATGTTTTTTCTCATTTTTTTTTTCCCACTAGCCAGAATCAATTCTGGTTTGTTTAATTCAAATCGAGAAAATTAAACGAATTAATTCGGATTTATAACCACAAATAAAAATCGATGAAAACTGTCTAAATCTTCTATGAAGAAGGCGAAATCATATCGATTGAGCGAAGTTGTGATAGCAGGAGTTATCATATGATTAATATTCCTGTTTTTATTTTTATTTATTTATCAAAACAGTTTCAATTTCCTATATTAGTCAGATGAAATGAACAATTTTAAAACTTATTAGTAATCCGTGTTGGTTCACCGACATTTCTAGTTTAAATTGCAGTTAACTGATTTAATTAATAGATAAGGCAATAGTTTCACATATTATATCGAATATCTTTTAATCTGATTTGATATTTCGAAATCGATTCCAAATATATGTTGAATATAACGAAATATTCTATAAATTATAATTATAATAAGTATTCAATCTAATTTTTTATTTCTATTACTCTCATTATTATCTATACTTTTAATCTATTTATAATTTAATAATCTGTACAAAGGTAAGCGCCATATCAACGGATAAAGGTCTGAATAAAATCGCCTTGACGCATAGGAGGAACCTCATGAATTTTTATCACTTGTTGCCCCTACTGTTCTTCTCTCGATATTTCCTTATTGTTTGCACACATAGTGAAATTTGACCATCAAAAATATTCAGCTATTATTTTTTGTTTCGTTCTATCTCCTCCATTTTCTTCTATATTGTCCAATGAGGAAATATTGGATAAATGTCAAGATTAACAACAATATAACTATTTTGATAATAATTTGTGGCAGGGAGTTCTTTGAAAACAACAATATACTAGATTTTGATTTTTCTTCCTTATTGTACTCCAGTTTATTATTATTTTTTTATAAATAGTTTATGAGTGGTAAAAATTGAGAGCTGCCATATTTTTACGATATCATATTAAATATCATAGAACTCATTTAATTAAAATTACAATATTGTTGATGAGAAACCGTAATTGTGACTCGTTCAGTTTAATTAATCTAGCACAGGAAGTTTTGGCCGAAGTTTTTGTTGTTTTATTTGTAAATTATATTGGTAGATAATGTATATAATAACGGAAAGTTTACCGTCTGTTATTTAATTGGAATAGCTAGATAGTTATTGGAAACTTTAACCGAAAATGTATACATCGATCAAATTTCTTTATCTATTAAATTCGAAATAAGTCACCAAAACTCTATCTACTATGAGCGTAGTAACATTGATTAAGATTGTAGTCAGTCCTCGACTTATGTGCTTGCTTATATTCTACAAATGGCAGTAGGGTGTGTGGGTAACTAATTGTAAGTTGTAGGTTTGCATGTGCCCAATTACTTTTTTCGTAGTCGAAAAAAGTAAAAATTTTGGTGTTTTTCATGTTATAGCACAGTTTTCCACATCAATACTATCTATGCTCTTTATTTCTATGTACACTAAAAGCTATCAATAAATCAAAAATAGAATAAAATGTCTAAATTACGTTTTTTATTCGAAATAATAGAACCAAATAAATAAGCTTGCCGTGCATAAAGAAAATATAAGCGTTTAATACGATTTGCTTGTAAAATAGAATGATAAAAATCAAACTCCTATAACATGCAACACAAATAATATCATCACCATTACAATAAGCCGATTCAATAATTCCATACCCCCATGTATAACTATAATTATTCTATTGGACAGAGTCTAGAAAGACAATCTAAATGTCTATTTCGAATTTAGATTAGATAATTTTTTTCAATTAATTAAAACGTGACTATTGCTATAGGGACGGTAAAAAGTAGAATCAGTTTGTTATCAATTAACTAATAATGATAATCGAAACAACTCTCTATTACTAGATTGGGGATAATTTCAATCCGATTAGATTTGGCATAATGGGTCCAATAGAAATAATTTTTATATTTCAACTGATTGCAAGTCGTTTTTTTTATTTTTTTATTTATTGATCAAATCACCCAATGCAATCCAAAAAAAAACCTTTCAACTAAATTCGTCATCATTATGATCATCTATCCAACCAAAATCGTATACTTCCATGTTCCGTTCCCCATTTCTAAATTAACAAAATCTCATTTCCTATCACTATTCACTATATATATATGAGAGATGATCGCTCTTTTGTTAGGGTTTTCTCCGTTTCCGTTTTATTTATTTTTTTATCAGTTGTTGCTGGAAGTCTAATTGGACAATTTAATGTTCGAATTTAAATAGTTCGATATACTTTAATACTTTTTCTAAGTAATGGTTTTGTATTTTGAATATTTAAAAGAAAAATAATGCAAGTAGAGCTATTTTTCGAATAAGAGTCAATTATTGGTAGTTCATCCAAGATTTATATATTTGACTAGTATGAAATATATTATCGTATTATTCTTACAAACGGTCACACAAAGACCTACCATAAATTTACTTTTTGATTTATCTATCATTCTTCATACTTCTCTTATTATCTTATTTTTTCACGTATTAGCTATCTTTCTTATTTCTTCAATAAATTTGATATTATATCCATATGTATATTTGATATATAAATAATATATATGTTTTAATCCTGTTATTGTGTTGTTGTTCACTTGTTATCGTGTCTTCCAATTAATTGTTACATTTAATTCGCCTTTCACAAAATGATAAGAGACCTATCGTTTATACGTGATGTTTGTTAGTGTTGCGTGCGAAAAACATTTTCGTGTTCTACTAGTATACATATATATATGTATATGTATCAGCCGAATAACAAACACTAATTACAGATTGTAACCAAAAAACATTCCATTAAACAGATATTCAACGATTTATTGCTTGTTTTTTTCTTTTAAATTTCGTCTCTTATATAAAAGCTCTCCCATATCAGTTGAAGTTTTCCAACTATATATTAAACTAATTTATATATTTATTTATATATATGTATATATAATA
>JAZBGX010002005.1:2562-14976 GCA_037414775.1 Zonitis immaculata | reverse complement strand
TTATTGTATTTGATGTTTCCGACAGCTAGTTTTGTTAAAAGTGATAAAAATACATTTTTTTTTAAATTATATTCAAATTTTATTATAGGAACGCGTTCCGCCTTCAAAAAAAAGTACCGGAACGACGTTCCGGACCGTTCCGGCCCTATGACACCGCTGTGGGCAAGGTTCCTGAGTGTAAGACTTGACAAAACTCGATCATAAAAGTCAAAAATTTAAACGATGCTTATTAATTTTTCAATTCTCGTGAGATGATTCATAACGAATTTGTGTCCCTGCACCATTCTGCAATGATGAGCTAAATTCAGTTTTGAAACGCTTGAGAGGGACATTGTACCACGACGATACGCCAACTCATTTCTCTACAATCGTTGCAGAATTTTTGATCAACACGATCCGCTCTACTCTCGAGATCTAGTTCTGTCAGACATTCTTTTATTGCCTAGAATAAAAATCACTATGATGGGAAAATGTTTTGAAGGTGTTGAGGGCTCTGGGAACTATTCTACAAGAGGAGTTTTTCAGGTCGCCCAAGCGACCTGAAAAACCATTCCCGGAACTTTTTGAATGAACTGTGTTAGAGACAAAAAAAACCAAAATATATTCTGATTGAATAATTTGATGCTAAATAGACAATTATAATAATGATTGATTGACAACTTTTTCCAGTGCTTTCATTATTTATTCAAGAATGCTGCATGCCACCTATGTGGAAATTTTATAAAATGAAATCCAAATGTTATACAGGACCGTCTCTATTTTTAATCGAAAATAGATATTTTGGTTTGAAAGTTAACACATTCTATTTAACAATTTCATAGGTCCAGGTGCTGATTATATTGAGCCGGGTCTTATATGTATATCAAAATTAGTTGAAAGATCCTGTTGCATTATAGATTACCTTAGAGAGAACTAAATCTATTTTTTTTATATAAATATGGATATTCTATTTAAACTATTTCAAATTCATAATTATATATTTAGTTTTATTTCAATAATAAATAAGTAAAACAAATAGTACAAAAAACAAACAGGGAGCATATATTTTGTACCGGGATAGCCTCCAAGCTGTATGTAGAAGTATTGATGACGTCACGGGATACACCGAATGACGTCAAGCAAGACGCCGGCATCGATATAATAATATAACGCCTTCGAATGGTCGCAGTGCAGTTTGCAACGGAAATGTGACTAGACTGAATGACTTCTTTGCATTTATTTTTCACCAAAAAAAAAACAAAAAAACAAACTGAGTATCAATTATTAAAACTTCAGGATAAATCCAAAATAAATCAATCACTGAAATAGAAATTCTATAAAATTATTTCCAATTAGGAAAATTGTAAATTACTAGCAATTAACAATAATCCGACAATTCTAATTATTGGAATATTGGCAATGAAGTTTATCCAATTCAAAATAGATTGCGCAATTTTCACGGAATTGAAAATAATTGAGTCTCTCCTATTGAATAACGGAAAAAATAATCCCTACAAATTTTCCCACTTAACATAAATCAAGTGAAAACAAGGTTCTGTTGATGACAAATCTGGAAAAAAAATCGTGCATGCGTGCAAAAAAATACCATCATCAAGTAAATCTAGACTGAATTTTATAACTTTGTATTCAACTATTTTCAAAGTGATTTATTAATATTTGATACCGATTATAGAAGTACGTTTCATATATATATACATTTATACATGTATGTATGTAGAAATTTAGATATATATGTATATATATAGGTAGAATCCTGCAGCGCAACGCATAGGATATGTTTTCAGCAGCAGGACCCTGAAAAGCTTTTCGCTTTAAATCGTCCTGAATCGAGGATATTCGTACTAGCTGCAATGACGAAAACTCAGCTTGTCCATAATACAATATCGTCCTTCAAACTGTTAATTTTGTTATTTGTTATTAAGAAAAATAAGAATGTGATTTTAATCAAATTATAATAAAAATAATTAACAATTAAACTATTTTTATATTGTTATTATCGATTTTAATTAATGTTATAATAAATAAATAATAATAAATTCGATAATCGGTAATAATTACGATTATATGGAAGGTTGTGAATATTTCGAAGAAACCAAAAAACTATCTAACAAATTTTACAGAATTTTTAAATATATACTTATAGTCGAATTTTAACGTACGTTTTATGAATTTTAGTGGAGTTATTTCTAGTTGTTATAACGAGAATTTTTCTATAGAAATTATCCTTAGAATTTATCGATTCAATTTGGAAAATTTATAAAACAGTCCTTATTATATTTGAAATAATACACGGAATATAGTTCTTCCTTTTTATTATTATTTTAACGATAATAAAATATAGTGTGATATAACCGTTGTTATATTTATAAATTTCTGCAATAATTAATAATTCGAATATAAGAAATATTTGTTATAAATAATCCAGTAGTTTTTTTTCTTTCGTTTATTCGTTGACACAAAATTTTTAAAAGGTTAGTTTTATTTGTGGTTTTCGATTGCTTCTTGAAAATGTGCCAATTGTCGCCTAAATCGCATGACTCTCTTATATAAAATATAAATAATAATGATAATTTTCGATTTTATTCTGTTAAATTTTTGAAATTATGGCTGTGCCAGAAACTAATAATAATAGAACGAATTTATTGTTGTCAGTGGTAGAGCCAGAATTTTCGATTATTTCTAAATAATAATAATTATTATTATTATATAATTCCAGATTTGTTTGAACAATAAATTTGAAAACAATTGCTTGCCTTAATAATTCGATTTATATAACAAAAGAAAAAAATCTATACCTAGTAGTGCCTGAAAAGCTTATATTTAAACGGAATATTAAAGAAGAACGGTCGATTTAAATGAAAAAAAACTAAACTGCAGTGCAATTATTTTACGAAAATCAATCAATTAATGTTAAACAAAACAAAATCATGTCGCAAATCGCTTTATGTAATCACACTAACAACGATAACAACAATAATAATAATAATGACAACATTAGTGAAGATTCTAGCCATGTACCAACCATTTATAGGTAAATATCCTTAATTTGAATAATGGATTAGAACGCTTTTATTATTATAATGATCTGTATTTATTTCGACGATTCAAACACCAAGATAAATATATATACGGAGGTTTCTTGATCGTTTTGGATTTTAGGCAAAAACAACTACAACAACGACAATATCAACAACGACAACAGGAACAATTGGAGGATATTTTTATTGCACATTTCTCGATTGGTTAGTTTTGTTTTACAAAAAGCATGAATTTTTTGTCTTTGTGTAAAAAAAATAAAAACAAAACCAGTAATGTCCCACTAAGTATATATAAAGTTTTTCCATTGTTTAATAGAACGAAGCATATAGTTTTTTTTTGATTTTTTTTTTTGATAATAAACTTAGATCCTAATCGCTATATTTAGTCAAGATTTCAGTACTTTCATTGATTATTTCACAGAAATTTTGTATTATAAACGATAAAATTTCCATCACATTATTTAGTATTTATTGTTTCTTTTTCTGTTTTCGTTATTTTGCGGTTGTATAAAAATATTTATGTACAAATAATTCACTAAAACTTGGTGTGCTATCAATATATGGCAATATTGATTCCACATAAAAATCACCGGTATATATAGGTATAGGTAATGTTTTATTACTTATCAAGATTCATCTGCTGATGTTCTCGAATAATTCTTTTGCAATATTTAATAGCAATATGTTCGTGAATGATGGAAAATTGATTTTTTTACGTCAATTGTTTTAAGACTTATTGGTATTCGAAATGGTCGTTGGTAGACTCATTAGGTGGCGTAATCGAATTTATTTATTGATAATTAGTTATAATAGTAGTATGGTCGTTAAATAGTTGAAGAGTTTTATTATTAATTTTATGAAATTTCCCATTTATAGTAGGTTGTCAGAAAAGTTATGACGTTGTTTTGTGTAATTTCCAAGACTCATTCATCAATACTATAACAACTCTGATCAACGACTTTCCACTATATTTTTGGAAGTTAAATGATTGCACGCTAGTAGAACTGGGTGAGATGTTCTTGGCTGTACAGGAATCGATAGTTCTATCATTCAAGTCATTTTGCAGTGAATAAAACGAACTGAAATCGTATGCGGAAAAATCCTCTGAGTAAGGAGTATGAGCCAAAATCTACTATCCAAACTGCAGCAACTTCTGGCAAGTTACTAAGCTTTTATGTGGTCTGGTGTTGTTATGATGAAGCACTAAGACTTTACGATTTACGAGTTTTGGTCGTTTCTTATTGAGAGATGTATACAAATCATCCAGTTGATCTTAGTACACAACAGAACCAATCGTTTGATTCCGTGGTAGCACCTCGAAAAACACCAACTCTTGATACTCCCACCATGTTGCGAGTATAATTTTTTGGGTCTTGTATGGGTCACTCTTTTTCACTGCACCACGATTATTCACGTCAAATATTGCTGCAAACCATCTATTTCTTATCGTTAGTAATGATGTATTTCAAAAATCGATCGATATTGATGCGATTGATTAGATGGACTTCTTTTAGTTCATGCGCGATCAATATATCGACCTTGGTGATGAATCCCAGCTTCTTGAGTTGATTAATGAGAGCTAGTGTTTCTGCGTTAAACGAGTGTTCAATCGTTACCTTCATTCGATCCTCATTCACTGCAACGGAGGACCGTCCGTTATGAGGAACATCGTTCCCTTTAAAATCACCAGCATGAAATTGAGCGAGCCATATTTTATCGAAGATGACAATACCAGCCAAAATAAATAACACTCGTGCCGATTAAAACGATTTTACAAATCTACATATACGTGTGAAGCTATCTGTTGGAAAAATACGTCATGACTTTTCCGACAAACTAATAATTGAATATAAATAATATAACGTCAGATTTAGAAAATTCAATAATTTGCCTATAGTTCATTTAATTTTAGTTGTTTTTTGTTTGTTTGTTTGGATACATTTTGTTTATAGGTGTAGAGCACCAATTGCAAGTTTAGACTGCATGGAAGAATTTAGTGCTGGCAGCGCACTTAGTACCATCGCCGATCGACCCATAGACGGGACAATTACTAAAGAACAACTTCTATTAGGTGGTTTGACACAATCAATACCAACAACAATAACAACAACAACAACAACTGGTGGTAGTGGTGGTCAATCGGCATTACCATTACCAAGACAAACTGGTGCTGCACCCGGTCTACGTTATAGAAATTTAGGCAAAAGTGGACTTAGAGTATCTAATATTGGATTAGGTGAGAAATAAATAAAATTAATTTTGTGTCTTTGTATATTGTTATTTGATTATTTAATTTGCGAATTGTAAATCGTATTGTGAGGTGTTTTCATTGGAATGAAAGGCGGTTTTTCTAGGCACTTGGCCCACATTCGGTCCTAATGTTACCGAAGATCAAGCCGAGCAAATAATCGTTCTAGCTGTTGAGAGTGGTATTAATGTTTTCGACTTATCTGAAGCACATTCGGGTATGTATATAACAATAGCAAGAAAAAAATAATAATAATGAAAATGAAAATGTTCGATATATATAGTTTTTCTCTCTTCTTTTTCCTCTCGTTATAATAGTAAAGGAAAACATCTCTTTGTGTATAGGAACTAGGGCAGAAGTTGAATTGGGTAGAATATTAGCACGTAGAGGATGGAAACGGACGTGTTATATTATAACGACAAAGATCTATTGGAGTACTCGGTAAGTAGACCTACTTTTATAAATGAATAATAACACTGCAATGATAAGTGGAAACAATTTCATATTGTGAAATGACTTTTGATGCAAGTGCATTGATACAAAGACAAAATCGAATTTCAATATCTCTTATTCCACTATTCCTTTGTTATTAACTTGTTGATTACCTTATAAATAATACGATCTATTTCAAAGTTATAGGGAGAGTTTGCAATATAGCAATATATTGCAATTAAACATCTTCTAAATATTCAAACTTTGCTATTCCAATTTCTAATCCACTTTAAAATAGAACTGCATTAATCGATTTACAACAATTGTTGACGATTACATCGATTTTCGCAGTGCAAATTTGTCCGACTGTAATCTATTACTGATTATTTATAAATTTGCGCCACTACCACAAAATAATCGACTCCCAATATGTTAGCTACAAATTATTATACGAGGGTTGTCCCAAAAGAAATGCACAGCGCGCTGTAGGCATTGGAGTCTTAAAAAAAATTTGGAAACACATTGGGTATACAATCCGTTGCGTTGTGTCGGATTTCAGCAATAGAGCAACGTGCGTATATCCACATCCAAACAATGCGCGGTAGACAAGTGTCCAAAAATCACTCCGCGTTAAAAGCAACATGTGGATGGTGGCAAAGTACAGAAATGGCGCATGAAGTTTTAAGAAGGTCGAGCAAGTATCGAAGATATCTACTGTAAAATAACTGATAACACAAGCGCTATGCTCACTGCAACTTTGCTCGATGAAGATCTGTTGATCACAGTGAGCAGATACTGAAATCTTGTAAACGAGCACACATTAAATTTCAACACAAAAGCTATACAAACGAAAAGTGGTGGCACGATGGCTACCGCACTTCTTATTAGCCGAATAAAGAACAACACTTTCGGAAATTGTTCGTGAATTGCTTGCTCGTTATAATAATGAGGGTAAAACCTTCTATCGCAATACAATACAATACAATAAAATTGATGAGACCTGGTACGTGACTTAGCGTCCGAAATAAAGTATCAGAGCTACGTTCGAAAGAGTACAGGTTCGTTGAGCGCACAAAAAGTTCTTAGCTAATAGTCGATAATGAGATGAGAAATGAGGATTTTTGCTTGCAATAAACGAAGCGGGATCGTGTGCTGAGCTCACAGGATAATACGCCTGCATATTACTGCATCGATTATTGAGCTTCTCGAAAAATATATCTGAGAACAGCCCTAATACCCGTCAACTGACTTCGATCACTTCGTTAAGTTGAAGGACTCCCTTCGAGGGGTACGCTTTCCGAAGTTAGGAAATCTCCCAAGTGTAATGATCCTACAAATTCGAACTGTGTACAGAAACGGGAGGATGGATGGATCCAAGCACTTCCGTGTCGCAATAGAAAGGATTATTTTGTATGTTTGTAATAAATTGTATCTTCTCCAATAAGTATTTTTCGAGTAACTTTTGGGACAGCTCCCGTACTTTTATTGACAATGAGTTAAGTAAATAAAAAATATAAAGAAACCGATATAAATTTATTTCAGATCAATATCACTTATTCAGTCTATACCGATTTCAGCTTTTTCGCAATACTTACAATTCAAGTACACTTCCACTTTTGTGGCTATTCCAGATCGATTCACTTAATCTCTATTATAAGTTTATTTTTAAAGTCTAAAAGTTGTTATATGCAAATGTTTGTTTGTTGTTTTTTGTTTCTCTTTTTACTGAGCTACAATTTCCCGTTTCTAGATCAGAAGAAAGGGGCTTATCAAGAAAACATATTATTGAGAGCGTGAAAGCCAGCTTAGTTCGTCTACAGTTATCTTACATTGACGTTGTCATAGTGCATAAAGCTGATCCCATGTGTCCAATGGAAGGTAAGTAAAAAAAAAGAACAACAACAAACACATAAAGAAACTGCCCATAAAACACCAAAACTTGCAACTGATAAGATATCGTTTTCATTATTATTATTATTATTATTACAGAGGTTGTACGAGCGATGCATTATGTGATATCTCAAGGATGGGTAATGTATTGGGGTACAGCTAGATGGTCGCCAGTTGAAGTAATGGAAGCATATACGAATTGTCGGCAATTCAATTGTGTAACACCAATTGTTGAACAAACCGAATATCATATGTTTTGTCGTGAAAAAGCTGAACTATATATGCCGGAATTATATAATAAAATTGGTGTTGGTTTGATGGCATGGTCACCTATTTCGATGGGCTTATCACAAGGCAAAGACGATAATAATACAATACAATTATTTTCAAGGGCTAGTTTCCGGAATAAATACAATTCATTTTCATGGACAGAAGATGAAACTAATCTACCGAATAAAGAGGTGTTTGGATCATGATTCTATTTTATTTCTAAATGATTGCAATTTGTTTTCAATATAGGGTTATGGGTGGAAGGATCGCATCCAACCGGAAGAGCCACGACGACAAGCGGAACGTATCCGAGAATTGAGTAATTTAGCTGATCGTCTTGGTTGTTCTTTGGCACAATTAGCAATAGCATGGTGTTTAAAAAATGAATCAGTACAATGCTTATTATTGGGTGCTAGTACTGTTGTTCAATTATACGACAGTATACAATCATTACAAGTAGATAATCGTATATATTTATCATTATTATAAAGCTTTTAATAATTTTGTTTTGTAGCTTGTACCGAAATTGAATACGACAATGGTAGCGGAAATTGAACGAATTTTAGAGAATAAACCAAGTAGACCACCGATGGTCTCGACTTTGGCGCTTAGATGACAATCAATGTGCCCCCCTGGGTCGACTAGGTAACTTTCCATTTATTCCATCGAATTCTGTTTGAATTATAATATTTTTTTTTGTATATAGTGGTGGCCAGGGTGGCACAAGTAATACAGATAGTCCAAAAGAAGAAGACATCAGTCAAATCGATACAGATACGAAAGATAGTCAAAAATTACCATTTTGTGAGATTCAGTGACAAAAAGTTACCGAGTTTGTTAAAACTCGTAAAATTAAAACGCCCGATGAGAAACCGGTCAAAGAGAAAGTACGTTGGTCTTATAGTCCCGATGAAGGACCAAAATGTACAACTGAACCGTTTATCAATAAAAAGAAAGACAAGAAAACGGCTCAAAGTCCAGTACAAGTATGAAAATAACAAAAAAATTATGATGAGGTATTAATTTGAATTATTACTTACGCAACAAAAAGAAATCTAGAAAATTTTGCCATATATACGGTATATTATGGAGATTTTAGCTGTATATCGATCTAGATTTTTAATTTTGATGAGGCGAAAATGACACTGCCTGTGGATAATTTGGGGGCGGCTTTCAATTCGATTGTGCACGATTAAATAGCGCTTGGAATCGCTTTAATATTGATAGAAATTTTAGTGCAAAATCAAGCCATATCTCAACTAAATGATTGTTTTAAATCAAAACTCTTTCAATAATTGCACGACTAATTAATAAAGCGTGATTTGTATATACATCTATAATGTATATATTCATGGAAGTTATTGGATAATTCGGGGATATAATAGAGGGAATAATCAGTATTTTATCGCAATATATACTTTGTAATATTTGTCGATAATGATAATAATAATTTCATATTTCTAACATGACCAATATCGTCATTCTAGTAATTCTAAGAGGATTCTTTTATTATTGGAATGAAAAAAAAAATATATGCACATTTTAATAAAAACAATATACTCTAAAAAAATTATACAATAACTAAGATTTAATTATAAAATAATTTCGAATTTAGTGATAGTTAGATAATAATTGAGAATATTGCATCAACGGACTGTGGATTTTTTATATTTATCCCACCTATACTGCGCCCATTGCCCCCAAAAAAAAATTGTAGCCCCAATTCGAATTAGTTGAGAGCTTGGAGAAAAATTATTCAAAAATCGCGCGTTTTTTAAGACCCACGGCTCTCGACGCATGGCGCCAATTTCAAAATTCGATTCAATCATTTATTTGATTAATTGGGTGGGGTATTTTATTATAGATAAATTATTTTTAATCAAAATAACGATGCAATTATATAGAAAGGAATCTAATTATTATTAGTAAATTTTCGATTTCTAAATAAAATCTCTCTTTATAATTATGATTAATTTTTAATTCAATTTATAATTTTGTAATGAATTTCTATCGAAAATATGCTCACGAATAATTTATTGTTGAATTGATTTTTTAGATTTAATAATTGATAATTCTTGTTGACTCTTTACTATAACTATTTAATGTAGAATTGTTTGTTTTATTCTTCAAATTCTATGAAAATATAAAGACAAATATGTGATTTTTACTGTTCTTACTTATTGGAGATTCAAATTTGAGAGAGCAAGGATGGAACTAATTATTTGAAGCGTCCATACACCGTAAGTTATAGCAAGTAGCTAGCGCGTTGATTGTTTACAATCCAGCATTAGAAAAATCTACCCTCATCTGTTAATTGAATAAGATGATATTTAAAGGGTGTATCATAATATAGGAATCTAGAAGTTCTTAGGTAATTAGGAGACAGTGCTGTGTGTACAGAGCGCAAATAATTAGCCCTGTCCATGCTCTCTCAAATGAGAATCTTCTATAATAAAGTTTATATATTTAAAATTAAAAAAAAAAACTATATACCTAGTGATATTATAAATATATTTAATTTTAATTAATTAGGTCCGGGGATTTTTAGAAATTTCACCTAATTATATTATAATTGCAATTAATTTGTTGTATAATTAAATTGAACATATCTAGGAAAAGGTAGCAATAATTTTAGCAATCTCTCTCTCCCTCTTATCGCATTATAAAATTATTAGAAATCAATTTTTTTAAAGAAAAATTACATAATTTGTATATACAGGCTGTCCTACAGTGCGAACAAACCTACATTTTACATTCAATAGTGGCACATTTTAAAATTATCTTGATTATTTTCAAAGTGTCGCTATACACAGGATGGTGCATCAAACTTACGTTATTTATTTTTTTCAAATACAAACTTATATTAATTCTATGGGTCGGTGTAAATTGCGTCCCATATATGAGTCGCGCTAATAAAATTAGTATAACGTGACACGATAAGACTTGAACTGACCAGATCGGTCTGTGTTTCGAAATTATTAGATAGTTTCCATTATCTTAGTTTCATAATAAATTATTAGTTTACGTCTATTAATGGTGACGCAATTCACATATAGGAGATTTATATTTGAGAGACGGTTAGAATCGTCCACATTACACCACACCTCCCATCAATGAACGTTATTTTAATTTGTACAGAATATCTGTTGCTATCTTGTATAACTACCGAGTTACGACGACTCCGCGCATCACTAGGACATTCTGTATAAATAAATAAACATATGTAGGTAGATGCTCAATGATTATTTGAACAATAGTATAACAGTAAACCAATCATATCATCAGTTGAATATTTATAATTGTTATTGAATAGAATCGATTTCTAAAAATCCCGAAATATTATAATTTGAATCAATCTGGTAATTGTTCGTATTATTTTTTTCTTGGTTGTCTATCTTTATTAATTGAAAATTTCCAATTTTCATAAATATACTGGATTGATGATATGAAAATATATAAGTATAGGCATTTATTTGGCCTAATTGTTATGTAAATATATTAAATATAAAAAATCTAGCTTGTAATGGCTCAAAATACAATAAATAAACGAAAACAAAGAATAATTAAACTTCTTCTTATTATTATTATTATATACATATATAGTATATAAACAAATTAATTTATACCGAGTGTCCCAGTCATCTGTAATCGGTCCATAACTTTTTTTCTATTCGATATATTGAAATGTTTCTTTCACCATTCCACAGTCGTAATAATACTGCACATCCTAAAAATATTTTCATTATATATATAGGCTGTCCCAAAATAGTTTAATGAGCCAAAGTTATGTTTTTTTTGAATAGAATGCCATATTTATCAGTTCGTTATTGAATTCTACATGGAAAAATAATGGTACTTTATAGACATGAGAATGGGTCTATCACTCGTCGGTCCGGAGTTATTCAACCTTTTGTTGAGAAAAAGAGCAATATTTGAAAAATCACTACGAGGTAACTCGTCAATCTTTCGCGATAAATTTAACACAGAATATTTCAAGTTAACTTGTAGTTCCAGCAGATAACCAACTATCAGTCCAGGTGATGAATCATTCACAGGGTGTACTGAAACGCAAGAAGTTGAGTAACTCAGTTTTTTCAAATGGGATGCCCTATATTTGACTACACATGCTGATAGCATTTTTAACAAGCTTTCCACTGATATAAATTTTCGATGGTAATAAAACAATTTTGTGAAGTCTCTTCTTAAAAGTTACCATACAAAATTTATATCAGTGGAAAGCTCGTCAAAAATGCTATCAACATCTGTGGCCAAATATAGGGCGTTCTATTTGAAAAAAAATGAGTCATTCAACTTCTTGCGTTCAAGTACATCCTGTTAGTAATTGTTCACTCGTATCAATAATCATATACCTACTGAAACTACAAGTGATTCCGAAATTTTCCGTAGTGAGATCGTTGCAAAATCTCATTGGGTTACCTCGAACTGATTGTTCAAATATTGCTCTTTATCTTAACAGAAAGTTGAAGAATTATAGAGTCTCATTGTTTTTCCACCATCAATCCAATTATGTATAAA
>JAZBGX010002003.1:0-14980 GCA_037414775.1 Zonitis immaculata | reverse complement strand
TTTCAAAGACTAATTGTAGCCGACAGCACAGTTGAACAGTAATATTGGTTGCCTAACTGTCAGACAGTGCTTTTTCGCCTCTCTTCTAATCAAATTTTCCGGAAAACGAAAAAGAAATTCAGAAAACCGGCTTCTATCAAGTTGTTCCCTAGACTATATTCTACCATTTGTGCAAATTTCAGCCCAGTGCTTCAATTAATAAGAGAGAATTATTTGCAGCCGTTAAACCCTACAGTTAAGGTTTTCTTTTTTTAGATTTTAAGGGAAACTAAACATCTTCCGAAAATCGGCTTCTATCATTTTGTAGAGGAGAATGCCATCGATTGTATCCAACAGCGTTATTTTCATCTCTTAAATTGTGGAAAATTTCTTGGAATCCGTTTAACATGTATTACTATAGGCGGTCGATTTGAGTGCAGCGGATCTGAATCTTAATAAAATGGGGGAAATTTAGAATAAGCACACATCAAGTTTACCGAATACTCTTAATTTAACAATGGGCACTTTTACTGACTTAAATTATTCATCTTCATAAAACTAAAAATGAAAATAATAATTATGTATTTAAATAATATATTTAATTTTAATTTTCTCAATAAATTCGAAATACAAAATATTTTATATATATTTGATGATGGTCTTATAAAACCGAAACTTGTTTCGAATTTATTTAAAGAATAAAACTTAATTAAATATATTATTTAATTACATAATTATATAATACTTTTACTGATGTCACTATTGTCCTTTCTATAAACGATGACTCACAGCTAGGAACCGCTACTCTCCAAAATCATCGAAATAAACCACTTAGAAACCTGACTACAAATTTTTAGGGATGCATTCAGATACCGGACTAACATGGAAATTGAATTATTTGGTATAAAATTCAATTATTACTCGAAAATAATCTCTCGATTCATAAAACAATTTTCAAACTAATATGGGTTTATGAAATAATTTTCAAAAAAAAATAGAAGAATATTCTATCTTAAATTTTATTGAAAAAAAGCAATTTGAAAAACATTAATTAGAGAAACGAACAAAAACAAAAGTATAAGGAAAAAACATTAATAGTGACAGAATTTATAAAAATTCACTCAAGTACTAATAATGTGAATTTCCTAAAGTTTGAAAACACATTCTGAGTAAAGACTGCAACATTAACACATCTTTACTTGGTTCCTTGTATTCGATTTTTTCCAATTGTTTGATAACAATTTCTAATGTTTCTTCAACAAGTTTATCGTTACGACTTTCAAGACTTGGTCCAAATAATTGACAATATATTTGCCATTGTTCATCATCCAGAATATTTATTTGTGGCCAATTTTCAACACAAGCTTCACATTTGCACTCAAAATAAAAATTCTTACTTAATTTCGATTGACGTTCTGATTTATCTGAACAAAAATATAAGCAATCGTAACTGAAAAAATATATATATATATATAAGTTAGTGAATTTTCAAGTTCCTCAATTTATATTCACTCATAAGATATGAAGCACTGCTCTCCAGCTTTGATTGATTTTATAGCTCGTATTACAATTGTTGAACCATAAAAGACGTGGCTAATATTTGGACAACACGAATGGTTAAAAAGACAACCAACTGAATATAGTCCAGCACCAATTCTTTCAACAGACCGAAGATCAATCGCATTCCGCTGTATTGGTAAAGCATTTTTCAGAATACAAAGTAATATATATAAGGTTTTAATAAATGATTGTCTGTTAACTGTCGGACTGAAATTTGCAAAGAAGTCAGTATATTTTGATAAGCATTCGTAAACCGTCGCTATAAAATAACTGAAACCAATCTGATAGTTGAACGGAATTTTGTCCAAATGTTTAACTAAATTCCAAACTTCATGAAAACCATTCGATGAATATTCACCATTCGGGTCGATTTCGTCATAATTATCAATGTTTCCATATTCATGACGGTATTGAATTGCTATTTTCAATGCGAGGAACATGTCAGTATCATCATATAGGGATGCCATTAATAGGCACATATATTTATGATAATTATTCCATGCTTTCGATTTACAGTCATCGCTACAGAAATAAGCACGAGCACAGTCGTCACATGGTATCAAATTATAACAACGTTCGAAACATTCATGACATATTAGTTCTTTATCGTAACTATGAGCTGAGAATGGTTTTTCAACAACAATAATTTCTCCAATTCTTATATTTTTGGTAGCAACGATATGTTTGCCATAAGTATCATTGATTTTAATTTCAATTGATGAACTACCGCTCAAAATTTTTGGATTCAATTTGGCAATCGTTGGTATTTCTTGATAAAATTTCTTATTTGATACATTAGAGATTTTTTTCAAGCGGTTAGCTTTTTCTTTCAACTGAAGTACTCTTTGACGATATTCTTGTGGGCAATCACTAATTGCACGATTGAGGTCCTGAAACAAAATTAGAAAAAAAACTGGGTCGATTTATTATTCTCACAGACGTTTTCTACAATGATATGTAATTGATTTGAAATAGTCTCAAGATCGAATCTATATGAATTTGTATTATTTTGAATACCTTTTATTTCTTTGAAATATTGAATTGTAGAAAAATAATTAAGTACCAAATAGATAATACATACATGTATTTTCTTTTTACATCAAAATGAAAAAACATCAATACCGTACTGTTTGCTTTAGTAAAACATAAGTCACCAGCAATCGTGTTCTTCTATTCCCTTTTATTATTTTCTACAAGTTAACAGTTAACACAAAAACCAAGGCTTTTTTTGTGTTAACCACGGTCTATAAGACCGTGGTGTTAATTTAACAATGTTAAAAGCAGTGTCACAAGTTGTTGAAAAGGTTTTATTTGGTTTTATTAGTCCAAAGCTGTCAGTTGTTATGATTATACAGACATGTGCATGTGCAATGTGCATCAGCATCATCTAGTAACAGCTGTTACTACATTATAGTATTATTTAATCACTTCAAATTATTTTATAAACTTTGAATATAAATGTATACAGTAGTGCAATTAAAACAAAAAGTAATTGAAATTTAAGCCCTGAAAATACCCATTAAAAACCTTATATGGATTTGTTCCCCCTAAATTTAGGGGGGAAACCCCCAAGTTGGCATTACTGGTTAAGTTTCCAATAAAAGTATGCAACCCTTTATTTATTTATTCACATACATGACAATACATGGTGAGCTTTGATCATAACAAAAAATTGCAGATAATTAAATAATAAATAAAATCCTCAATGATATACGGATTTCGATAAAGTTAATAGTTTTTAGGATACCTACTCTTCAAGAAGACCTTTACAGAACAAATTCTTAAAATTAATATAATAGGAAACTTTATTTTCTATGAAAATGTTATTATTTCAAATAGTCGAATCCAACGATTGTATAAAACATGTTTTGTACAATCATTGAGCCAGATCAACGACACAACACAGACATTACGGAAAAAACTTGAATTGAAAAGAGAAGGGATCCATTAAGACCACGATATTCACAATTTTTTACAAATAAAACATAATAGCAATAAAAATCGATAAAACTTATGCATTAGGTACTTACGATTTCGGCTTCTTTGTATAACTGATGACTATATAAATAATTGGCTCGTTCGTATAAAACCACCGATCTTATTCCATTAGTTTCAGCGCCTGCCAATGCATGATTGAGATGGTTAATTATATCATGAGAAAAAGTATCAGATTTTGAATATAAGGATTTTAAATTTTCCATTGTTGACATTGCAAGTCGATCACTTTTTTTGGTTGGTAATAATGATGGAAATAATCCTTTATTATAGATAAATTCCACTTTATTAACAATATCCATATCAACGAACTCAGATTTGGATATACCTTCTAATAATCGTGAAACACACCAATTCAACCATGATTCTTCAATTTTTTGGCTCACATTCATTTTTTGGACAAAATCTTTCCGTTAAAGAAATTCACAATTCTAACCAACTCTGTATCGGCTGTACTCTAACAATAAAATGATTCAACTTTGGTTTGAACGTTTGGAGGACTTATTTATTTTGCTTCACATGCAAATATCAGTATATATTGATATTGGAACTTTCTGGAATGATTCATTATTTTTATTTATTTTTTTGCAATTGAACCCGATATGTTTGTAGAAAAATCGATTATTGAACAGACATTTCTTTTTTAATTTTTTCAAGGATAAACTTGATAAAAAGTATAAAAAAACATAATATGCAATAGGTAGTCAATTATTTTATTTGAAATGATTAATTGGTAAACAACTGGTAGAAATAATAAAATCATCAATCTGGTTAGCAACCTAGTCATTGAAAAAGATAAAAAATGGAAATACGAAAATAATTGAAAATAAGTCGAAGCTAGGAAAAAAATAATTCAAGAATACTTATCGTTAGATAAGAAATATAATTATAAATTAATACCTAGTGTTCCCACAGAAATACAAGAAATCTTATAGGTACATATAACAGTAACAGTGTTTCACCATTCGGTATACAGCCCTTTTGTTGAATATTTTAAAAGTGAAATCATTTGGGTTATCTGAATGAAATTTTTTTAAAGAAATTCAAAAACTTTTATAATATGATTTGTTCATTGTTATTCCTTAGTTTATTTTTATACGATGTTGTTAAAAAAAATTTTTCGTATAGGCCCCGTATATTGCCTTCAGATTTCAATTTTTTTATGAAAATTTGTATTTTATGAAGCCCCACAGTCCTCAGAATAATTTTCTTGAGACAGTTTCAAATTTTCTATATTTTTAGCAACCCCATACATTTTTCCTAAACTTTTATAATTCCATTAATATTTTTGAAGGGAACAGGACTTTTTTTTTCAAGAGAAGCTTTTTTTTTGTAAAATCAAAAGTGGGAAAAATTATAAAAAAAACTTAATTTGAAACCCTGTATCTCACAATCAGTTAGTAACAATTTTTAGTATAAGATGAATTTAGCTAAATCTTATTATTTCCATATGAGAAATTCACTCTTGCTCTGTGTACCATTACTTGATGACGATGACTGTAATGCCATATACACCTAATTCTGTTTTTACACGAATTTGAAATAACACGAATTGGAAAACAAATTTGGTTCTCTTTTTACACGACTTATTTTGATTTAACACGAATGACTTGGTGTATTGAAGAGATTAGAGAGGAAATAGTAAAAGCAATGGGAGGTGTTTAGGAAATAAATGATAAATAAATTGAATAATGTGATAATTTTGAATTTTGGCCGTATTATATTTGTACATTTTCAAATGTATTGTTTGATGAAATTTATTGTTTAGTTGAAATCATTTAATTTATTAGACTTTAAAATTGTGTTAAATAGGTGAAAATTGGTTCGAAAAATAATTCGGTTTGATCATTAAGTAATTGACATTTACGTTTTCTATATTTTATGATTTCAAAGTATTCGATTAAAGTTAATTTTTTACTTTTTTTGTATTTATCTAATATTTTAATATTTGCTTTGTTATTGCTATTATCTCTTTGTTCAATTAGATGTTGTTTGAATTTCGATTTATCAATAGTTTTATGTTCATTTATTCCAATTTTATTTTTTCTACCTGTTTCACCAATATACATCGAATTCTGTTTTTACACGATAAATTGGTTCCTGAGGAATTCGTGTGAAAAAAAATTGTGTAAAAAAACTTTCCATTTATCAACTTTTACGCAAAATTAGTGAATATCTATCACGAATGAACTTTGTTTCAATTTTTATTAAAGTTTATATTAATCAGAAAGGTACTTTTCTTTTTGAAAATCAAAAAAAAATCCATATTGAAATCAGCGCCGTCCTAAGATATTCGGCGCCCGAGGACTACTATAAATAATACTCCCTTGTTTAGATGCAGTAAAGTTCACAATAATAACAAAAAATTATAACATCAATGAAAATTGCCGCCCTAAAGAAGCTTGCACCCTTAGGCTATAGCCCATTTAGCCCTGTAGTTTCGCTAGCCCTGATTAAAATTATAGAATTTGAAAATTTCAACAAATAGAGTCTCTATTAGTATATTTCTCGTCTCCAATATCGCGAATAGAGAAATAAGTAAATAATCATAAAGCAAAATTTTCTTCCTAGAATTCGACTTATTCGTGTTAAATCAAAATAAGTTGTGTAAAAACAGAAACCAAATTTGTTTTCCAATTCGTGTTTTTGCAAATTCGCGTAAAAAAAGTTCGTGTGAAAACAGAATTAGGTGTATACACACATTTATTATAATAATAAATGATAATATACATTATTGTTTTATCTGGTATACAAGGAAAAATTTTATGTTGATTAGAAAATAAAATGTTTATTTTATTGGAAGAATTCAAAACATCTATAGAAACGTTTATTTGGAAAGAAAATAAGGATTTCTCATTACAACACAAACAATAATTGAATTATTTTAAAAAAAAAGCCAACTATCAAGTGATTATTAGACATTAGAGTTGATATTTTCAAATAAAAACAGTAATAAAGGCCATAGCCGGATAAGCATATGAAAAGTGCCCCCGCTCTTAATGAATTATCCTTCGAGTATGTTTTGTGATAGTATTTCACAAAGTCACTCACAAATTTTCAGCTCAAAATCTTTATTGTTTCAGCAGATATCCTGAAAATATGAAAAATCGGAAATAATTTTTTTCTCGAAAACTACTGGATCGATATCGCCTGGGCAAAAGGGAATATTTTGTATAGACATCGCAAAACTATAGAAAAATAAATTAGAATATCAACATTGAAAAAAAGTGGGAAAAAGTCAATTTGAAATTTTCAAAAAAAAATTTTTTTCGATTTTTGGCATAACACACCTACAATTTTCTATAATATATATTTTTTTCAAATTTTAATATTTGGTACATGATGGTCAAAAAAAATTAAATCAATATCCAAATAGCGCGCCTAGAATTAAATATGTAAAAATTGTTTTGAGAGAGAAAGAGGGCTAACACACTATACCATCTATCAGACAAAGATGCAGAGCGCCATATATTTTCAGAGCATTCGCTAGCGCTTCTATTTACGAGAAGAAAAATCAATTTGAAATTTTCAAAAATTTCTTTCTTCCGATTTTTGGCATAACACCCCTTAAAGTTTTTTTCCACGAATTCTCTAAATATTAAACTATAATATATAAATTTTTCGAATTTTGATATTTGGTGATAGATCATAGACAGAAAAAAGAAAAAAAAACAATATTTATGTAAAAAACCAAAAAATAATAATTAAATGAACTTCTATCGAAATCTTTGAGACGATTGATAATATAATGTATATTACATCTTACATATTACAAAAATATCGCTCACCATTGAGTTGCATTACAGGACGCTATAATATTATATCTACATATATCTGTCTTTATCTCGTCCTCCGTTGCCGGTTCCAAATCAGTAGAAATATTGAGTAATTTATTTACTAAAATAAATTTTCATCTTACAACTAATGACAATAGTGATGAAGATTAAAATTCCTGAGATTCTCAAAAATTTCGATAGAAGTTCATTTAATTTTTATTTTTTGGTTTTTTGCATGAATATTGTAATTTCCAATGTTTTTTTCCTTTTTTTTTCTGCCCAGGCGATATCGACCCAGTAGTTTTCGAGAAAAAAATTATTTTCGATTTTTCATATTTTCAGGATATCTGCTGAAACAATAAAGATTTTGAGCTGAAAATTTGTGAGTGACTTTGTGAAATACACTCACAAAACATACTCGAAGGATAATTCATTCAGAGCGGAGGCACTATTCATATGCTTATCCGGCTATGGCCTTTCTATCTCAAAATTTGTATTCAATTCATAGTCGGTAGTTTTTTTCCTAATTAAATTATTTATGATTACAAAATAGTCGAACAAATCAAGTTGAATGAGAAAAAACAAAGAATCTCTAGATTTGTCCACAAACATCGAGTTTAATAGCAATAAAAATAGTACATATTTAACAATGATGACTCAAACAAAGAAAACGTAAGTTATGCATTTATTTCATTAATTGTTGCTATTGAGTTTTATTTGTGAAGAATTAAGAATGGTAGGTACATATCGCAGTCCTATTTTAAATTGAATTTTTGCTTACAATTAGTATTTGTATTATACCGTCGATTTGACGAAATGAGATGAAATTTTCGTACAAAATAAAATAATTTCCGAAAACATATTCTTGACGATTATTAACCAATTTTCCTATTTGACTAATCAATCATCAAAGTTTACCATGCATCAATATCTCTTATTTTGATGTATTATAGAAAATTGAATCTAATTACAATTTGGAATTAATTGAAAAACTTGACCCATTCTGATTGTATTTTGTATTTTTAGGTTCAGATTTTTCAAGCCAGATTAAGTAAATTGGTAATGTGGTAATTTCCTTATAGTCTAAACCGGAGCAAAAAATTAATTATTAATTTTGTTGAATCGTTTGTTCGAAATTTTCCATTTCCAAAGTTCGTTATTGGAATTTGGTGTTTTTATTGAGTACTTTTGGAAAATTTGGTTGTGTGCTATCAACACTTGTTCAATGATTTTCTAACAATGACAATTTGTTTTTCCATTCCAAACTGATCCACAAGATTTATTAATTAACAGTTAATAAGATTCAGAGTTTTCAATCAAACTAGCTCTGGATTTTGGGATATCGGATATACAGAGAAACAGTATTTGTATAGGTTATGTTCAATAGAAAATTTATATTTCATCATTTATTTTATGAGTGTGAACGGAATTTGGTAATTATTTTGATTTTGAATATTTTTGCAACCAAATAAATCAGTACACAGGATCTATCGACAAAATTATGTAATAATCATTTAGCTTTTAGTGATTTTCGTTTTAATTCTGTTGACAGTTTAGGAAAAGATTGCTTATCCACAGCCATTATTAAAAATAAGAGACAAAAGATCACGCAAATGCAATATGTTAGACAGAACTAGACGAATATTTTCAGCATTCTATAGTAGTTCAAATTTCTTGGTTAGAATTTTATTTTATTGTAGTATTTGCACATAATATATTGATTTATCTTTTAAAGGGCCAAAGAAAGGTAGAATGTCTTTGAATGAAAGGTAAATTGTTCAATTATAATAACAAATCATTAAAATTCTGAAACATTTTGATTTTTCGATTAGAGTGCGAGAAGAAATTGAAGCACTGGAGGCTATTTTAATGGAAGATATTTCAATTACATATAAAGACAAGTATTAATTTGAATCTTTTAATTATTTAAAAATAATTATTTTATAATTCTAGCGGTTGTCCAGATCTAGTCAAATCAACAATATTACCATCAACAGCCGATGATCCTGATAAGCAATTTGTTTGTGTAACATTGGAAATTAAATTACCAGATGGTTATCCAGATTGTGAACCGATTGTTCAATTAAAAAATCCTCGTGGTTTAGATGATTCTACATTAAATTATTTATATAAAGCTTTAAAAGATAAATGTAATGAATTAATAGGCCAACCAGTTATCTATGACTTAATTGAAGTAATTCAAAATCAAATTAACTAACAAAAATATTTGATTCTTAATTATTTTTTTTAGTTAATAAGGGAGAATTTAACTGAAAGTAATCTACCGACATGTCATTGTGCTGTTTGTCTTTATGGTTTCACAGATGGTGATAAATTTACAAAAACCAAATGCTATCATTATTTCCATTCATATTGTTTAGCAATGCATTCGATAACAACCGAAAAACATTTTAATGAAGAACAAGAAAAATTACCAACATGGCAAAAGTCGACATTGGGTTTTCAAGTTATTTGTCCAGTTTGTCGTGAACCAATCCATTGTAATGTTGATGAATTAAAAACGGCATTACCACCAATTGAATTGGAAAAAGCACAAAGTTTTAAAGTTACCAAAGAATTGAAATTATTACAAATAAAAATGAAGGAATTATTTATTTATCAACAAAGCCGTGGTGGTATTATTGATGTTGAAGCTGAAGAAAATAAACTTTTATTAATTACAGAATCATCAGATGGTCCAACAGGAGATGTATATCATTGATAATAAATATCAATGAATTATTTTATTACATTTTATTCATTATTTTTAGGATTCTGGACCTAGTCTTGTTCAAAATAATGATCCAATTGATAATGGAATGATTAATCGCAATCAAAGGTGACCAATGTGGTCTTCAGGTATTCAGTTTCTATTTAATATTTATAAGAAATTATTTAATTTTTTATTATTTTATTGTCCTAAAAAAGACATTGTTTATTTTATTTCATTCAAAATAAAAAGATTAAAATAGCAATAGCCTTCAGTGTATAATAATATTTAAAAAATTGTTTACTTTTATTCTAATTGAAGCCTACTTGTAGGATCTGGTATTAAAGTTTTACATGTTTCAATGAAACCAAGATTTTCTAATTGTTGAGCTATATTACAATCACCATCAAATACTTTTAAACCCAAAGGCCACTGTGATGTACTGAAATGTAATTATTTTTTTCTGAAAGTCCTTCACATTTGAAAGAACATGGGCTAAGATAACTGTTTAAGCCCTTTCTCCCTCTCCCCACCGTTTCTTTCACATTCATTGCAGGTAGCCTACTATTAAGACGTCAAGAAGCGAACAGTTAGCTCTACTCATGTCCTTTCAGATAAAAATTGATCAATAATTAAAACTCACATTACGTCGGCATAAAAAACTTTAAAATAAAAATTGTCTCTTAGAAATTTCATTGCTTTCGAATGATCAACATTGGGTTTTTCTTTGTAATCGTAAAGAATACATTCCACTGCCTATAATTTAACAAAATAAGATTATTAGATAGATAGGAATTGAATGATACAAAGCTTGAATAATATGATAAAGATGGAGAGGCTGAGGGAGGAGGGAGAAAATGTACCAAAACGTTTTCTAATTTATTAGAAAAAAAGAGTACAGAAGAAATAGCGATGGATAGATAGTTATAGGAAAAAAAGTATGTTAGAAATGGAAAGACAGGCAGATGAAAAGGAAAAGGTTTATATAAGTGAATAGACAGAGAGAGAAAAGAAATGGCAACAAAAAGGGATGGATAGAGGATGAAATTCTGAGTCGAAAATTTCTTTAGTGTTTTTTGATCTGAGGCATCCTCAATAAGTTATTAATTATTTAAAGTGGCCAATAAGAAGCCATCACTAGCAGCAGCTCTTCTCATTATATTATAGTGCACCTCTTATTGACTAGTTTAATTAATTAAGGGCATAAGGGTATATCGGATCAACAAAAAGAACGGCAAAGGTGTTAAAATTTCATTCCTTATCCAACCTCTATTCACAGGACAAACTCCGATGGCACTAAATATAGTATGTTTTACAAACCTGGAATGGTAAATATGAATATTTATCTTCAATTGTCCTCAAATTTTTGATTGAACAAACATATTTCGTCCCAAAATCAACGGAAAATAATTCAACCATATCATCAGTTTGAACTGAACCTAAATTTATACCACGATGCCATAGATCATCATGATTTTTGAATAAAACCAATTCACCACATGCTGGTAAGATTTCAAACGATTTATATGCCATTATATTTTCTTTGGAATTCAAATCTTTCATTAAATTAACTAATTTTGAATCTATAAACAAATAATCAAGATTAAATGTTCTATTAGAGACGTTTAACTCGTGTTTTAGTCGAGGAAATGAAAAACGCATTCAAGGATTTGAAGGGCTTTTTGAGCATTATAACGGTTTTTGTAGCTATTTGGCAAATATGAATAATTAATACTTTATTTTCAATAATTATGTAGCTCATATACTTATTGTTAGTAGAGTTACAGAAATATCGTTTCTGTTTGAAATTTTTAAAAAGAAAATTGTTGTAGATATTGTAAACGAATGAATATTATATAGTTGCATTGCTTAGAAAAACTCATTTTTTACAACATGATACCGTTATCGTTTCTATAATAGCTGATATTTTCCGATGGATTTTTAGAAATTATGAATCTGAAAATTTCTGATAAGCGAGATTACTTTTTCATATTTTCCGAATAACTCCAATGCTAAAATACTCCTCAAGTGCATTGTTCATTTCATTCTATTAAAACACCAGTTATAGACGAAGAAGCGACAATTGGAACACTGTATATTTATGGATGATTACCAAATGAGAAATTTGTATCCTTTTGTTCAATTATTTGACAATAAAATCGTTCACAATTTATAAAATTTGTTATCGTAATTAATACTGTATCACCACTTTTAGGTAATTCAATTTTATTGAATGATTGAATAGTTGTTGCAATTTTATCAGTTGTGGTCCAATCAATTTTTGATGTTCTTTTTATGTGTTCTAATTTACATCTAGCACCTTTGAAACATCGACCTGAATCATTATACATAAATGGACAAATACGCGCCTCATCGCGAGCATCATAACCGGTAACTGCTTGATTTATATTATCGTATTCTAATAAATCATCATCATCATTAAAATTAGAGTCATCATCATTTGCTTCTCCTATTTCGACACCAATAGCTAATTGTTTTTCAATTAATATAGTTGCAATTGATGGTTTGTCACTATCGGCTTCACATAAATCAACACCATAGGATTCCCTTCAAAATTAACGAAATTATTAAAATAATAATTCGAATTAATTAGAATATTACGCATTTTTCTCAACATAAATTGTCAATAATTTAATTGGTTTTTTATCATTATCATGCGTTAAATCATACAAATAGAGACGTACTTTTTCCGACCATCTATCACTTTTAAATGGTAATAAACATTTGAAATGACAACGTATAGCTAATTTTGGTATATCTTTGAATTCATTATCTAAATAAATTAGATTTTTATAACTACAAAAGCATTTTTCACCAGTATCCACCAAGAATATATTTACCATATTAAAAGGTTCTTCCTACAACACAAAATAGATAACAGCAATAATCCCCATATCACCATTTATTATTTTTTATTATTACCAGACACCAATCGTATACATGAACTCGATAAAATTTCGACTTAACTGGAATGTAAGCAACACAAAAATCACCAACTGCAGACTTTGCTTCTTCCTTTGTTTTATATGGGAATTCCACTAAGAAATATTTTTTATCTATAGTTGCATTCAATTCTATTTCTAACCTAAAAGAGATTGAGTTAAAAAAATTGAAAGTAAATATTTAATGAAAAAAAAATAATACTCATTGTATAAGTCTTGATCTGTAATAACATAAAATTCAGATGGTGACTCAATATTACTAATCCAACAAAACATATAAGTTTGTAAGCGATCATCATCCATCTCTGGAAGAATATAATAAAATAAATTCAGATGATAATGTAATTTGATGAGCGTAGAAGATGAGCCTAGTAATATTACATCGAATGGTTGTCGGAGCTTACGGTGAGCATGCTCTTGGTATAAATCTCGGTGCTGAGTTGTTCATTAGAACAGGCAAAAATAACAAAATTGTTCTAACAGTGCAAGATGAGAATGAAGTATATATTTATGAAAGTCGCATTCCAAACAATGCTAAAAATAAATGCGAAGCAAAAATGTTCCGTTTACGAAGAATTGCAGATGGGCAACATTTAAACCGGATGCCAAAAGCCATAACTTGGTGTATACTGAAGATACAAGACTGACTTGAGAATCTTATATTAGTACTAGAGTTTGTCAGAGTGGAGAAAAAATTACAAAAACTATATCTAATGTTCAATAGACGACTAAGTTTGCAAATCAAATGCGCTATACAATGCAATATAATTCATAAAATAAGGTCACTATTTACATATATGGGTATCTTACAATTTAGCTCATTGTATAACACTGATCTGCCATAAATAAATATATGAATGAATGAATGAATAAAACCAACCAACCATAAATAGGATTAGCGCCGATTTTATTTTCTTTTGTTATAATTTCACGTTGTTTGAAAAATTTATCCGATTTGTCAATTGGACGAAAATTGAATGGTGTTGGTAATGAGTTAGAACTTTGGTACTGTTGTTGTGCTTCTTTGATACGATCACGAAAATTTGCTTTGATCAATTTATTATTAGCTGTGCCACCATTCTCACCATTACAATCTCTTTCCGGTACATCACTATCTATGTGTTGATGATGATTATTAACAATATCTTCATTATCAATTTCATCAGTCAGATGGTTGTTATCACTTGTAATTGTTGAATCAGGTGTTTGTGTAAAATTCGTTGATATTTCTTCATTAATAATCTGTGATATTTCATTATTGTCAATTGTATCTGCTATTGAAGGTGTTGTTTCTCTAAATGGATTACTATAAGTTGATGTTCCTTGAGAATTCCCAACAACTATATCTTCTAATGTGCAACTAACAATAATCAATTTTTGTAGAATATCCAATATGATTCGGGAATTCTCAAATTTCTTTCGTGGTGTAATTCCAGGATCATCTCTGATATTATTTAACTGGAAAACAAATATATTTTATTGTAATAAAAATATAATAAATTAATAAGATATTTATAATAATCAGCCAATAATTATCACAGTTGTGGTATTTGCTTATCATCAAATTTAAACCTATTTTCTTCCATTAATTATTGTATTATGTTATCTGATGTTATCACTATTAGATTAGCATACAGATGTATAGTTTTACAAAAAGATAACCTCAAAATTGAAAATGACTTATTTTCTATTTTATTATCCCTAATATTTACCGAAATATCTATTGTTCTTAAATTTTCTAATATTGTATCTCTTGTTTCATTGAATGCTTCTAATAGTTTATCCATGATATTCATATAAAAAACAAAACAACAACAACAATAAAACAATCAACACGATCACAACAATATTTCTTCTGCAATAACAAAAATTGAAATTCTTGCTGATTGCTGGCGCAGACGCATTAATACACAACGTTGGAGAAGGTTATAAGCATGGGGGTGAAACGGAGATTCAAAAACTGGAAACACAGTACGTGATCCCAAATGTCAGGGCAT